>SNQJ01S0035072.1:105371-135655 GCA_010110895.2 Picea sitchensis | reverse complement strand
GATCAAAGCATAATGTGGCACATTTAAGAGTTTTTGGTTGCGTCGCATACACACATGTTCTAGATGAACTGAGAAGGAAGCTGGACAACAAAGGACAAAAACGTATATTTGTTGGGTATTTTGAAGAAACAAAAGGATACAAGTTGTATGACCCAATTGCAAGAAAATTCATAATCACCTGCGATGTTCAGTTCGTAGAGAATGAAGCACGGGATGGAACCATAGAAAAGACAGTAAAGAAACTTGACACAATGGAGCATAATGACGCAGAGGATGAAGTATTTCAAACACCATACACATGACAGTGCGCAGCTCCGTCTACACCTGGCACTGCAATGCAAATTACCGCGAAGAATACTCCGGTAAGAACAAAAAGTGCGCAGTCCACACCGAGAGCGCAACAAACACCAACAAGCAGTCTGAATACTTCTACTTCTCTAGATCCAACATTAGCAAGTTTGTTACCAAGAAAGACAGGAAGTTTGCGCGACATCTATAATGAAGACACAACAAATTCATTTTCAGTCTTTTCTCTGTTTTCACAAATAGATTATCCATTAACTTTTGAAGAAGCTGTCAAAGAGGAAGTATGGGCACAAGCCATGGATGAAAAAATCAAGTGCATAAAGAATAATCAAACATGGAAATTGGTAGATGTACCTAATGATAAGGATGTCATAAGTGTCAAGTGGATTTATAAAACCAAGCAAGATGCAAGAGAAAAAGTACAGAAGTACAAGGCAAGATTAGTTGCGAGAGACTTTACACAACAACCTGGAATTGATTACAATGAAACATTTGCACCAGTTGCGTGGATGGACACAGTCAGAATCGTGTTAGCAATTGTCACATAGTACAAATGGCCAGTTTATCAGATGGATGTAAAGTCATCATTCTTGAATGGAAACTTAGAAGAAGAAGTATATGTGAAACAACCACAAGGTTATGAGGTTCCAGGACAAGAAAACAAAGTATACAGATTAAAGAAAGCACTATATGGATTAAAGCAAGCTTTGAGAGCTTGGTATAGTCGTATAGATTCCTATCTCACATAGAATTGATTTCAGAGAAGTGAAAATGAGCCAACATTGTACATCAAATCAAATCAACAAGGTAATGTGTTAATTGTTTGTTTATATGTGGATGATTTGATATTCACAGGTAATTTTTGCATAGAAGAGTTCAAGACAGTCATGAAGGATGAATTTGAAATGAATGATTTGGGACTTATGAGATATTTTCTGGGAATAGAAGTGCACCAATGCAAAACTGGTATATTTATCTCACAGTCCAAGTATGCACATGAAATATTAAAGAGATTCAATATGGTAAACTCAAAAGCAGCACCAACACCTGTCATAACAGGATTAAAGCTAAGCAAGGAAGATAGAGGGTCCAAAGTGGATCCCACACTGTTTAAAAGACTGGTAGGTAGTCTTATGTATCTAATAGCGACAAGACCTGATATTATGTATGGAGTGAGCCTAATCTCAAGGTTCATGGAAACTCCAAAAGAATCACATTGGAAAGTGAGAAAGAGAATCCTGAGATATGTGAATGGAACAAAAGATTTTGGCATAAAGTACTCCACTTCAGAAAATTTCAAACTCATTGGATAAACTGACAATGATTGTGGAAGCAGTATTGATGACAGGAAAAGTACCTCTGGGTACACATTTCATTTTGGAACATGTATGGTATCATGGGCATCAAAGAAACAGACCATAGTGACACTTTCTTCAGCAGAAGCATAGTACATTGTAGCCACAAGTGCAGCTTGTCAAGCAATGTGGATGAGAAGGATGTTAAGAGACTTGTTGAAGGAACAACAGGAGCCAACTACAATTTTCTGTGACAACAATTCAGCCATCATGTTATCAAAGAATCATGTGTTTCACAAGAAAACCAAGCACATTGATCCAAGGTATCATTTCATCAGAGAATTGGTGAATAACAAAGATATCTGCTTAGAATTTTGCAGGTCAAAAGAACAAATTGCAGACATTTTTACAAAGACTTTAGCAAGAGATGCATTTCAGCATCTGCGCAATAGTCTGGGAATCCGCGCAGTAACAGATGAGTGACAGTAAAATGAAAACTCAAATTTTTGATGTTATTTTCTTTTGTAACTCCACCAACTTATAATTAAGGGGGAGTGTTGGAAATTGTAATTACAAGTCGGTGAGATCTTCACATCGCCACCGATTTGTCTGTCAGTAGTCAAAATGTCAGTCAGACAGTTTGACAAGTCTGCAAGTGCAAAGTCGCATACTTACTCAAAATTCAGTGGGCAAGCAAGATAACTATAAATGAAGCCGAATTCTATCTTCCCGAATTAAATTAAGTGGTTGAAGAGTCAGTCGTAATTATGGTTGAGTTAAATGTTGAGTCGGTCTTAGCTTATGAAGGAAGTTTATATAAGTCTGAGTTTCTTAGTTAGAATAGATGGATAGATAGAGACATAGAGAAAATGAGAGAGGCATGCAGAGAAGCAGTTCAAGAACCAGTAGTAGCTGAAGATTTGACAGGAGAAGTATCAGAGCCGAAGCTCATTTTGTCACTGTATTTTGTAATCTGAGCGCACTGCGCCGAAGTTCATTAATATCAAGTATTTTGTGTTTCTGACAAGTTTATGTGTTATTTCTCTATTATATTCCGCATTTGTAAATCATTCTATTTAGTGTGTGTATTCACAACGTGCAACAATCTGGCAGACTGTGCATTGCGCAGTGATCTTGAGAACTCTGTCGCATAGCCTGTTTGGTGCGTAATATTTTAAACTGTGTTGCACAGAGTAGACTGCGCGCATCCCCCTTTACCCTTCAGATGGTACGTATAAGACATTGTAACCATTCTTTAAATTAGGAACTGAAAAAAGAGAATAAATGTTTTGTAGATACTGGTCGTATTGTTTCAATATATATATATATAATTTAGCCTACAAAGCAAATGATGTAAAAAGTTGGAGGTAAGCTTGAAATGTTTATGATCTATGTATAAACCACTGTATTTGCATTAGTTAGAATTAGATTTTCCAAGAAATGTGATAAACCACTCTATATCGCATTAGTTAGAATTAGATTTTCCAACAACAACACCCATCCTCCACAAAATATAGTATACCCACATACCATAAAGGTAAGGGCATTTTGATATCCTAAATGTAGTCCAACAAAGCACACCCATCCTCCACAAAATATAGTATACCCACATACCATAAAGGTAAGGGCTTTTTGATCTCCTAAATGTAGTCCAACAAAGCATTGGAGTGAAGTTATTTAAGCCCGTGTAGCAACATGAAGATATGTCATCAAATCACCCAGGTCACTAAAAGATCTTCCAAGTATGGCATCATCTGAAAATTATCATTAGGAAGAGTAAAAACTATTAGAGATAATCTCCAGCTGTCCACCCACTTGTCAAGCTATTTGCCAGCTCACGGAGTTTCGTGGAGTTAGAGTCCAGTTCACATTGAGTTCAGTTTTAGTTAAGAACAGTGAGTCATAGATCCGTTGGATTCTTGTTGTAGTTTTGTGTAACCTAGTTAATACTTAGACAGGTATTGAAACCGCAATCGATTCCTCCATTCTTGTGCTTCATTTTTGTTCTACCTTTCTCTCCAAACATTGACAAAAACATCCAGCAGTAATGGGGACGGGCTTGTGCCAATAATAGAACAGTAAAAGCTCCGAAAGTGGCAAACCTGTCCACAAAAGCGAGTGAAAAACCTTCTAAATTGAGTGCTCCATCTTCATCCAAAATAACACAAGTTAAATTTGGATAAGTCTTCAAAGACGACACTCAAGACAACAACAAATAGATGAAATGATGCACCCAGATATGAAAACACTTAATGAAAAATTGACACAAGAATCACTCAACCATCAAAATAAAAATCTTTTTTTTTTAAATAGGTGATTACTAAAATAAAAATCTTCTTTTTTAATAAGTGATTTAGAGGTTTTTTTTAAATAGGTGATTTAGGAATCACTCAACCATCAAAATAAAAATCTTTTTTAATAGGTGATTTAGGTTGTGGTGATTTATTTTTATTATTAAATCATATGAAATTTGAATTTTACATTTACAATTAAATATTAAAATTACATATTGAATTTTCTAAAACAAAAATATTATTGGTTTAAAAATAAAATATAGTTTAAATGTTTTATGTTTTTTATTTTAAAATATAAATGGTTAAGAACCTTTAGCATTAACCAAGCTAAAGCAAGAACATTGCATTCAATCATATAGGGAAGATACATGTCTCGGATATTGTTGGTTTGAGTTTTAGAATATACATCTTACCTAAACTCCATTTGACACAAATATATTTTGGTGAGAGTTAAGTGCATATGCGATTTAAGTTCGGATGTAAATATTGGTTTGTATCTCAATTTACAAACTAGTGACTCAATAGATCAATAGATTGGTGACAGCTATTTATCACAATTCTTTGAATAAAATTTCAAAATTGTATTGTATGTGAATTATGTGTTTATTAAATTATTTTTCTATAATTAAAAGTATTTATTTATTTAATTTATTTTTAATTAATATTATTTATCAATAAATTTAGAAATTATTTTTTAAAATTATATATATATATATATATATATATATATATTTACATAACATTCATTAAATCTATTATTTATATTTAATGATATTATCATTATTTTTCTTTATAATAAACAAATATATTTATTGATTAATATTTCCATTTCCATTACCATAAGGACATTCATTGTCATCTTAGTGACACTTAACATAATATAATATAATTAAATAATATAATCAATAAACATAAATCTAAATAAAACAAAATAATTTCACGTAATCATACAATTATATATCAGTTTTAAAGAATTGATATAATAAATGTAAGTGAACTTTTTAGAAGGTTTTGCTTCTAGAAGGTTCCTCCTCTAGAATATTCTTAGGTGGTTGGTAGCATTATATAAAGGGGTCCAAGCAATGTAATGATATGAAGAGAAGTATTGTATTGTGAACGATAGCTCAATAGGAGGATGTCCCCTCGAAGAGTCAAGTGAAGAAGAGATGATCTCTTCCATAATAGGATCTATTGTATGGTGTTGCCCTACCTCAAGGGTTTTCTTCATATAAAAGTTTGGTTCTTCTATATTATTCTCTGAATATTTGTGGTGTTTTTGCATGCAAGTATTTGGTTCTTAACAATTGGTATCAAAACACTTTCCTTGGCAAGAATTGTGGGCAATTTTTTTTTCTATTTTGCAATTTTTTTCGGAGAAGAAAAAGAGGGTTTCGACATTCTAGATGATTTTTGTATATTTATGCGAAAAATTTGTAAAACTTGATTGTATATTTGAGTTCCTCTTTCAAAAATAGTTGATTTAAAAAAAAAACATAACCCAAATTGGAGCTCCATAAGTGAAGATATCACAGATTTAAAATCAACCATTTTTTTTTTTGGGGGGGGGGAGCGGGGTTAGTGACGACTGCAGGACTGCGAAGTTCATCACTTTTCACAGGGTGTTCAGATTGCTACTCGATCAATCCCATTGGATAGAGGATTTTAAGAGATTTATTTTGGTATATTATATGTGGCCTTCCCGATAGATATGCGCTTTCAACTCCTTGTGGCCCTGCAACAAAAAATGGAAGCCCTCATGACCAAATTTCAAAATTTGCAACGAGATATGGAAGCAAGATTTCAAAATAGTGAAGAATATTATGAATGTATCAAGAATTTCTTGAGTGTTATCCTTCCGTAAGCATTAATATATGGTGTTACCCTACCTCAGGGTTTTTCTCTATTTCTTGTGTTCAGTATTTTGGTGAATGGTTTGGTGTTTATTGTTATTATTTCTGAAGTATATTTGTAGATCTATTTGAAGTAAATAGTGAAGAGCTCAGACTTGCAATGCATGAAAGTTATGTTAGAAATGTCATGTACATTGACATCATAGGAGAGTATATTCAAGAAAGATATGATTGGTATGATTACGAGGAAGATTGTGAGGATTGGTATATGGACAATTGTAATCTCTAAGATGATAACTATTCTCATATTTTATTTGATGAATCTACTCCATCTTCTGTAGAGAACATCAATGTAACAAATCAAGAGCTAGTTATGATTACCAATGTCCATCCTGCATATTCTATAGTGGTATTATTCCTTCTAGATTCAACTATGACCATTTCCCACTATGTAGATGGATCTTCTTATTTGGATTCACATGACATATGTTAATATTTGGAGCATCATTTTCAGTTGGTTATTGGGTTCCGATATCTTCCGCGTGGATTTCACATGAGCACTTGGACATTGGACCCCAGTTTACAATGGCAGTTGGACTGCTTCAACATGTTGGTTTTCATTTCTCTATGGGACCATGGTTCTCTAGTCTACTTTAGCACTATTGTCCACACTTATCCATGGCACCCTGGTATATGGTTGTGCATCAAGCATTGAGGACAACACTTTCACATGTGGGATATAATTTTAGGTAGCTAGAAAGGTAGTGGGGGGGGCCAGAGGACCCATAGTGATAATAGTAGAGACCATTCAATGTAAGGTGGATTAGGTCCACTATAATATTAAATAAGACCCACTATGGTAGTTAGATATAATAAATGTAAGAACACTTCTTAGAAGGTTCTTAGAAGATTATATTTATAAAAGATTTAGGTTTTTAGCTTGAGCAATGTCTATAAAATATATGGGATAAAAATAAAGAATTATTATTTAAAAAAAAAACATAATTTTTATTTTTAAAAAATATTATTTTTTAAATATTCAAAGCACAAAACAACAAGTAGAAATATATGTCATAGAGATAAATAAATATTTTTTCTTTAATAAAAGACAATTTCTATTACATTATAAAAAATAAATCATATTTTTTAAATACTCAAAATACAAGATAAAAAAAAAAGTATAAAAGCATACAATATTTAGAAGAGTATAGGTGCAAACTCCATAACTAATTATAGGTTAAAAGGAAAGTGATCATGATTCATAAAGGGAACCAATTTCTTATATTAATTGGAGGTATGAATATCATGTAGTCTTTTATTTCAACTTGATGAGAAAATATGGTATCCAATCTTCTACTTTATGCCCCAAGGAAGGATTGGATTTCCCAATTGACTCTTGTGGTTGTTGATTTATATCATTGTTATAGCTCTATATTCCATCATGGATATACATGGAGGACTTACTAATGTTGTCATGCTGAGACACATCCTTCTTCCTTGGATTTCTCATATTTTGACGAAGGTTGCGCCTTGCATGCCTAGCAAGGTACCACTAGTCGCATGTTGCACTAATAGGAAGATTCAATTAGTGGCTAGTCACACCACTTGCAACCTACAATCGCCCCTATCACGTTATAGATTTGATGAGTTACAAGGAGATCAATGTTGGGTGAGTTTCGATCTCGCATGGAGAGCTTGAGAATTTATACTAGACTCATAGTTCACAAAGCTCTAGAGATATAGAAGCATCCACTAGCCTCCCCTATCAATATATAAAATAAAGGTATTCCAAGGGAGGAAGGGAGGAAGAATCATAGAATAAAACTTATGCTACAAGTTTTCAACTAAGCTCTCTTGTAATCAATGTTCCTATCAGGTTGTCCTTTCTTGTGTGAGGGCTAAGGAGGAGTTGGAGCAAGGATCAAGGACAATCCTCAATTAAGAATTAAGGTAAAACTTTCTTGAAGTAATGTCTCCACTTATTTATATAGATCATCATGGTTTTTCCCTTCCATTGTTGATGTATTCAACTATGCAAAATGATAAATGGTAGATTTGATAGTCCTTGAGTAGATTGGATTAGATCTACCTTAGATTTGACATTCCTAGTATTCGAGGTTTGAGATTGGTATTTTTTGTTCTCTTGTGTGCAAGAAGCAGGTTGTAGGAGTCAGAACAAGATTTTTGGAGCTACATTAGCCATGAATATGCATGGACAACCACTGAGAATCATGTTTGAACCATTCTATTTTCTCCTCATAGCATAATTTAGGATCATATCTGGTAGATCTAGAGGAAATTTTTATTGATGTCTATTATATAGTCTATCTCATATCACAGGTAGATCCAAGGGAGTTCTCACCTGTTTGCAACGGACATTTCACCATAAAAAAACTCGTAACTCCACTAGCGAAGGATCTTTTGATTATTCCATATATTTGGAAAAATATGTATCTTTTTGTGTATGAAAGTTTTATGTAGCTTATTTGTCTTCCTCCTCGTGGTATGGGTGTTTGGATCATTTAGATCATTAGAACTGAACTAGATTCGGTCCTTTTTCTTTATTTTTCTATGTGTTCACTCCTCTTTCATAACCATAGTGATTGATGGAACCTTGTATAACTAATAGGGGGTGACTACCTTAGTCTGGTTTCTCCTTGCACCAAGTTAACAAGGCACAACATTTCTTGTGGGTGCAGAAAAATAAGCATGTAAGATGCAAAATATACTCATTTTTTGTTAAATTGTTTCTCTGCTTTTTCTTGTGAACCCTAGGGACTATTTTATTTGGTAAGAGGCCCTTTATAATTTTATTTTTTAAGTATTTTTTCATTTTTATTTCGATGGTATAAAAGAGAAAAAGAGAAAAATCATTTTATGATCATCCCTCTTGGAGCATTTTAGGGCTTTTTTTCAAAGTTGCATTGGAATGTTGGTTGTAAATTTTGGGGTTTGAAATTGTATTTTGGAGTGATTGATAGTCCCATTTGGTTTTAAGTGATTGTTATTTAAGAATAATAAGACCTGTTCCTTCCTCTAGATAAATTTCATTGAAAGAGAAAGTTGCTTCTTTTGCATTCATTATTTTGTTTCTTTTGGATTGGAAATCTTCTTCAAACATCACTAAAGTCTCATTACATACCCTTTGATTAATCAATTAGCCTAAAAAGGAAATAGCTTAGTATAAAATCCATTACAATTTTTTCATTTTAACGAATTGACATTATAATATGATTTAGGGCCTTGGTTTAGGGTTGGAGAATGCATTCTCTAAGGCCATTAAAACTGAAACTAGGAGTCACTAGTGAGAGATAAATCCATTAGTAGCAAGGAGCACTTGTTGGGAAAGCTCCTCGCACTTGTTGGGAAAGCTCCTCTAACACAATATTTAAGCATGAGTTGCACTAGATAAAGTGAGATGATATCCTCTCTCTGCATATTTTGGTGTCCATGGACTACTATGTGTACATGAGTTTTAGAAGTGAAAAGATTCTCTAGGGGGAACAACTTCTTGAAGCTTCAAGGTTAGTTTTCCTACCCATACATGTGGTTTCGACCCACAAATTTTCTTCCTGGTAGCCTATTGTGAAGTGGTATCCTCAATGACCATTCTTAGGGCATCAATAGAAGGTGGTTGCAGGAGGGAAGTACCCTCTATACATAAGACAAACACCAAACCCTTTTTTAGTTCCCCTGGAGGGAACCCATATTCATGAGGTTACTTTCACTAGTAAGGGATGTCACGTGTGGGTTACCATAACTATATCTCACACCTTTTCTAGCAAAGTCTTGGGGACTTGACATCCCCCAAGGGTTGGTTTTAGAAATTCCCCCTTTATCCATTGGTATGCTTCTTGAAGCCTAGATTTTCTTTATGGTGAATTCTGTGTCTAATTGGACATAGATTATTGTTTTTCTCCTTCAATTAAAACACACGTTTCACTATGGTTGACCAATGCCTTTGCCAATATCATTGACCCTTTACTCATACAGGTGAATAGAAATTTTGGCGATTTGTTCTCATTTTTAGTAATCCTCATATGATCTCAAGCATTAGCAGGTCATCCAACAGGGGAGGACCTACCTCTTCATCTCTATATATGCTGGGATTAGCCTATGACATCCAATTATTCCATTTGGGGAATGCCACCAGTCATATCATTTTCTTCCACAAATATTCCTAGTGATAGTATGCCCACTATATCCACATCAATGCTCACATTTGGATTTGTTTCCAGTGGGGGAAAAGGCCTTGGTTTTAATATCGGAAGTGGATTCCCATATATTTTTGGTAACTTGATAGGTATCCCAACAATACAAAATGTTAGTTTCCCATTTGATTAGAATTTTAAGTTTTAACATTTTGTCTAAACCTGCCCTTAGTGCTTTTACTAGTGTTAGGGGTAGTTATGTCTCTGGGGGCACCAATTTCCCCAGGTACAGTTATATGGAGGTATTAGTGATGCTATGCTCCATGAACACTCCCTTTGGTCCGACTTCTTTTCATGTGTCATGGAATTCTTTTTTGAATACCAACCAAGGGACCCCTTCCCATGGGGACTCTTGTGATTTTCCTTCCTTTGAAAACATTGGTTCCCCTTTGATGACCATTTTTAATATTATTGTACTTTCCATGGGCCTGTCTATTTGGTCAATGTCCACTTTGAATGTTCCAAATTATCCTAAATATTTTTTTCCATTAAAATCTATTCGTCCTCCTTCTTCCTCTTCTAGTGAAAATCCAACTCCTAGTAAAAAAAATTCTAAAATGAATAAGAAGAGGAAGAAAAAGAAGAAGAATAAAAGACAAAGGGAGAAGTCACCACTCTCTATAAGTCATGTTGGAGACACATCACTTGTTTGCAATTCATACTGGAGACAAACAACCAACCACTACAATTCATGTTGGGGGCAACACTTCAATCACTTCAAGTCATATTGGAGATAAGAAACCAACCATTGCAAGTTCTGCTCGGGGAAAGAAACTAGCCACTACAAGTCATGTTGGGGGCATTGATATTGTCGATAAATCTAAATGATCAAGACACAAGCCTAACTTCCCTTGTACAATTTGCAAGGGCAATCACCTTCCTCATTTAATTCCTCTTATTCTGGAGATAGAAAGTGTTGCTCCTTGTCTCAAGTCTCTTCTACTCTAGAACCAACTTTGGTTTCTGAACAACATACTCAACCATCGGTTCATGAAGTGGTCCCACCAATGCAATATTCGGTCATTCCCACTCTTCTTTTCGAAAGTGATATGTCTATTAAATTTGTTTTATTCACTGCTAGTTCATAACCTTCTAAAAAAAGGGGTCTGTTACTCACCTCAAGCATGCTTCCTCCAAGTCATAGGAGTGTTTCCTTCGATTGGAATAGTCTTGTTGAGCCTCATCTTCCTTCTTTTGCACTCTTCCAAATAAGGGTTAAATATTATTCAAAATACATCTACCAATGTAGAGTAGATGAAGGAGCCTCTAAAATCATTTTATCCTCCTCAACTTGGCAAGATATAGGTTCGCCCAAGATTTTGTCAGCTCCTAGTCAGTTGGTAGATTTTGATAGAAGACCTAGTGATATTTGTGTATTCTTCCTCAATTTCCTATTATGTTCGGTCAAAATACTATACAAGTTGATATGATAGTGGTGAATGGCCCTTTAGACTTTAATATGCTTCCTAGGCATGATTATGTATATGATATGAATGTTGTGTTGTTTATGCTCTTTGTAGTGATGTATTTTCCTTATGATGAAACATTGTCATCGTAGATCACTTTCATTTGATAATCACCATTCCTAATTGATGTTAGACCATGATACTATAATGTCCCTTTCCTCTTAAGAAATAGAGGCCAATCCACTAGCCTATTTGATTCCCGTAGGTTAGGATGGGAATTTTAAAAAGGGGAATTAATCAATGGCTTATGTCACTTGGAACAAAAAAAAGTGGATTTAAGTGGTAATATTAAGTCATTTAATTATGAAAGGTTAAATGAAGAGAAGTCACTTAAAATAATAAATTCAAATATCTAATAAAGTGACTTTATTAATAAATTATGGAAATTAATAAAATACTCAATGTGGAAATATAAAAGGAGGAAAAGAAGAATTTTCCTCATCATTGATCATTATTATCCTTTGGAATTGAAATTTCTCGTGGCTTTTTCGATGTTGAGGACATAAACCCTTGGTGAACATTGGATTCGATGGTGAAACTTATCTATCCTAACCAATTGGCGGAGTAGATCACCCAAATCTAAGAATTGTGATTATTTGCAAGACCAATTGGGATCTTAGAGGTCGAATATTCATTGGGACAACAACTGGATGAATGGTATTTTTTGAAGATGACTAAGTTTGTTCATTAAGGGGGAATTTTCTTATGTATGGTCTAACATTTTAATCCAGAGGTCAAATTTCCTCTTGAAGATTAGGTCGAAGGTATTTTGTCCACTGAAACTCATAGACTTGGACACAATCTCTTCATTGTGTCTGAGTTGTTCTTCTTGCAGCTGAGATTACTGATTTTATGGGTCGAATCCCCTTGGGAGGAGGCTGATTTTGAGCTAAGGGAGTCGAGTTGACCTTGTGGTTATGTTTCTTGAGTAGAGGGGACAATTTTGACACTTGGATCGTTGTGAATCCCTTGTTGGGCGCACTGCATTCTAAAATGGGGTCTAGCAACTCATCTCAAGTGTGAGATATTTCCTTGTTGGCTAATGTATTGAGGAGAGAAGTCGCTAGATTCAGGATACTAAACTATGTGGGGGTGTTATCTACCTATTAGACTGTATTATTCTCTATGGAGGTTGAACTATCATTAGGATACCAAGCATCCATCAAACAAACCTAATAACCTGCACATAGTTGTCGATTTCTCCATCGCTACAATGACTACAACAACCACATAAGTTCAGTTTTGATCATATCATATTATTTGTTGGGTGCTCCTCTTCTTATAGGTTAGAGGGTTTATTACTGTTTGTTGTTATATTATTGAGGCAATTGTGGGTTTCTTAATGAATGTAGGAATCAAACTCAACACCAAAATAATAGATATATTCACCCCATAATTTGTTGATTATCGTATCATTGCTATACTATGAAATTATTGTCATTTTATATATGCAAATGAGTGTGTGAAATGATCCAAATGGGGTTGCAATCAGTTTGGGAAAATGTCACATTAGCTACAACCATCAACCACTACTAAAACAAGTTGTTTGTCAGAGTACACACACATCAGATTTAGTGGTAACTCTATTCAAGTGAGAACATTACCGTGGTATTATAGCATGATCTTGGCCAACTATGGGATTTGCCAAGATCATGAAACCATAAGCAGTTAGATGAATTCTGAGGATCTGTAGAATATTTCTTATAGATGGCAAATATATATAAGCATGGATCCTATACCGGAGGAGGAAGAAACAAAGGCTCAACTAGAAAGAGGAAAAGGTAAGGAAATTATGGGGGATGAGGATAAGGCAACATTTAAGACCCTTATTAGTGCTTTGAGTGATCTAGCCAAGGGCCAAAATGAAATGTTGGCCACAATAAACAGGTTAGTAGACAAACTGAGGGAAAGTCAAAATAATGTGAGAACAATGGTGAAGGGGGATCCAATAATGGAAATGAAATTCATGTGTGCACCACAATGTAGAGTCATCCGCACTTATATAGCAGGATAAATAGACCCACCATACCTCAATTTTTGGACAACCCAACAATAGGGAAAGTAGTGCATGGTGAATAGGATGAATCGTTTGGGGCATATTTGCAGGAGTATCGGGATGTAGGAGATGATTTCTGCTCAACCATGTCCTTTGCATATTTCTTCAATATCAAGAACAGGAATGGGTCGAAGGGGTTCAACATGGCATTCCACTAGAATTTTGATTTACAACCCACATTGGGGAAACTGACCATTCCCAACTTTGATGGGTCATCCAACTGCAAAACGAGGGCTTGGGTACATAAGTTGGATACCTATTTCAAACTTAACCCAATGATGGAGACAGATGCAGTCAAACTTGCCACATTGCATTTTGATGGGGAAGCCCATGATTGGTGGTATCATGGACTGGTGACTTTGGGCCATAATAATATCATCTTGTACATGGACTCACACAAAGGCTCATAGAGCGCTTTGATAATAAGGATCCATAGATTCACTTCAGAGAGATTGACCAACTCAAACATACAGTTAGATCAAAGGCTTTTATATCAAAGTTCTGGAGGGTCTCCATCATGGTGACTGACATATCATAGTCTAGGCTAGTCATGTTGTTCACAAAGGTCCTGGATGAACCATTATGTGGATGGGTTAAGGCCTATAAACCCACCACCTTACATGATGTTATTAGTGGGACCAAGGATTTGCAGGATGCAATGTTTAAGAGTAGGTTTCCTCCCAAATCAACCTTTTCCATAAAAGACAAAGATAAAAAACCTTTCTAGAAGGACTGGCCAAGGAAAGACAAGATGGATGAGGACACCAGGAGAGACCTGAGAAGAAACAAATTATGCTTCACCTTCCAGGAACCATTGACACCGGGTCACAAATGTTTAGGAAAGGGAAATGAACATTATATTGAGGTGTATTCTGATAGTGGGGAGGATTAGGATGATCAGGAGTAGGTACATGAGGAGGAGATTTGTGCAACATGAGATCAAGATGATGTCAAGGGATGTGTTATCACCACTCTATCAAGAGTTCCAATATTTCATACTTTCAAGGTGAGAGGGATTATCCAGGGCCATAGAGTAAGAGTTATGATTGATGGTGGGTTGACCCACAATTTTATAGATGTTTCTTGGGTGACAAAGCGTAGCATTCTTACCAAATATTTTGAGGGGTTTACAGTGGCAGTTGCCAGAAATCATAGCATGGATTGTACTTGATGGATTACCAAATTGAACATAACACTTGGGAATTGTAATTTGACATATTCCTTTTATGTGGTGAATGTTTCAGATATAAATGTGGTTATGGAATTCAAATGGCTCTATTCTATTGGAAACTAATCCACAAATTACTAGGCCATGGAGATGGAGTTTTAGGGACTTGATGGAAAGAGTGTAGTCTTACAAGGCATGCATACATACCCTCCCAAGCTAGTATTATCACAGAGGATGGAGTTTGTACTCCGGCAGGGAAACATAGATTGGGAGACAGAGTGTTTGATCACAGTGGAGAAACCTCCATATTACACACCCCAGTATCCAACAGATATACAAACATTGTTGTATAAGCATGAGTGGGTATTCAAAGACATTCCTCCAGGTAGGCCTCCTAATCATGTATTTAAGCATATTATTGAGTTGGAGGAGGGATTTTAGGCAGTCATTACTACTCCCTATCGACATACCAAGGTATACAAAGATGAAATTGAGAAAAATATAAAGGAGTTTCTCAAACTAGGACACATCCAACCCAGTTCTAGTCCATTTGCTTCCTCTTTAGTGATGGTGAAGAAGAAGGATGGGACCTTGCACATGTGCATAGACTAGAGAAACTTAAACAATAATACTATTAAGAACATGTACCCTATCCCATAGATTGATGAGTTGATGGATGAGTTAGAGGGGGATAAATACTTTTCAAAATTTGATCTTCGCTCTAGTTATAATCAGATTCAAGTAAGAGAGTAGGACATTCCATAAACAACGTTTAGTTGCCATTATGGACACTATGAGTTGTTTTTAATTCCTTTTGGGATGACAAACACACTTGCCACATTCTAGTCATGCATGAACCATACGTTCAAGGTGAAACTATGTAAATTCATATTAGTATTTTTTTATGACATCTTGATCTATAGTAGGACCTGGGAATAACATCTACAACACCTGGATTAGGTATTGGAAATTTTGGGTGAGCAGTCATTATATGAAAAAATGTCCAAGTGTGAATTTGGGATGCAGTAAATGCTATATCTAGGGCACGTGATAGGAGAAAATGGAGTGCAGGTTCACTTGGAAAAAATAAGATCTATCCTAGAGTGGCCCACACCTAATAATTTGACAGAGTTAAAAGGTTTCTTAGCCCTCTGCACTTATTACATGCGGTATGTTAAATGATTTTCATAGTTGACATCACCCCTCATGGACCTCACGAAGAAGGGAGCGTTTAGTTGGTCAGCGGAAGCACATGAGATATTTGAGAGACCTAAAAAGGTGTCGAGTTCATGCCCAATTCTAGCATTTCTAGACTTAACTCAGTTGTTTTTACTAGAGTGTGATGCATTTGGGGAAGGAATAAGAGTAGTATTAATGCAAAATCATCACCCTATATCCTTTGAGAGAAGGAATCTCAAGGAGTATGAGCGTCACTATTCTATATATGATAAGGAGATGTTGACAATCATACATTCTGTTAACTCCCAAAATGAAACCGTCCTTTCGGCCGAGTTTTGGGTGGATATCATAGCTTTCAGTAGTATCTTCAAGTCATTTTTGAGTTTTTACAATTGAGAAAAATTTTGGTTTTGGTGTGTCTTAGGAAATATTCGATCCATAAAGTCTTCTATTTCGAAAATGTGACTGTTTACTTTCAACAGCTAACATCATGTTAAAGGGCTCATTGTGCGCTGTGGAAAGCGATAGCTTTCAGCAGCTAAGGGCATTGTTTCATCAGTTCGAAATGCTGTGGAAAGTAACGAGGCGCGAAAAGCTCGACAGACAGTTCGCACGTGGCACGATACGGAGAGTACTTACTTTCGCGCTAAGAAACATTTTTCTTCAAATGGTGTGATCGTTGTTTTCTTTCCGCAGCTAAAAGTGAATTTCCTGTCAAACGGTGCGATCTGGAAAGTGTTCACTTTCCGCAGCTAATAGGGATTTTTCACAGAGTCGTGTGTTGGTGAAAGTGGCAAGCGAGCTTGATGGTAGGAATGTTCTCCAAACTCCGTAGCTTCATGAAGCACGAATCACGTGCTCATTATCCATGCATGCAAGAAATTATGAGGTGATCACCCCAACGTCACAACAAGATCCGAGACAAGCGCTGATGGAAGCGGGCAATCATAGAAGATCAAGCTTATGTACCAGGATATGAAGGAAATTTGAAATCTTTTGGTAGGTGCGTAACTATCATCCTTACCGAGAAATGGCGAGTTCATATCCGGCGAATACGGATAAGGAGTTGAGAGAATTACGACACCATGCGTGAGTAAAAATTCGATGTGGTGTTTTCGAGGTTCCAGTACACCGAGGTTACGCATTTCATCCAACAGAGAAGCCAGGGCGTATTGCAGGACAAGAGTTCAACCAAAAAAGTTACAGAAATCATAGTGGCTGAGTGATAGAGTTGTAAAACGATGAAAAAAAGCGGTGGCTTCTTGTTAAAACGAGAACTCAACGATTTATCTTTTCTAGAATCACATCCCTAGGTTCAAAGATATTTTTCAAAAGCAGGATGCATGGAGTTCGTGAAAAGATTGCAGAGTGGGTGTCATCAAGCCACATCCGAGGCCTTTTCAATGTCATTCGATGGTAACAAAGCTTGGGTGGGTTCTATTGAAATCAAAGTCGATGAGAAATTTATTGCAGAAGCTACAAGGTTACCTATGACTGGTCAAAAATGGTTTAAAACCCGCGGCTACGAAAAGCGAGTTTCAAGTTTATTCGAAGGATGGATACAAACACAAATCCTGGGCTAAAGGAATTCTAGTCTCATACCTGGACGAAGAATGTAAACTTTTATTCAAAGGTATTCGGTTATATATCACATCTGAAGGTAGATCCGACAAGCTAATGATGTATCACTTTAAATTGATGGATCATTTTTCAGGCAAAACTCCAATCGATTTACCTTACTTTTTATACCATGGTTTGATTAAAGTCTGCAATAGGATTAGAGCTCGACCTTTGAGCAGTAAGTCGACTCTCTGTCATCTGGACTGATAAAACTCATCATCCTACAAGAATTAAATCTACAAGGGAGAAGTTGGGAACACTCCCTATTCTGGGAAGGTTTCGAGACTCAAAATCAAGCTGCAATTGAACAGATGGCAGGACCAAAGAAGAAAGCCTCCCCTCACAGCAGCGCAAGAAGAAGAAGGGCCATACCAGCACCTTCGGAAGATGAGATATCAGGGGTAAAATCTAACAGTTCAAAAAGGAAACTAAATATTGAGCAGATTACAGAGCCGACTATACATAAGGACTCAGGCCACCCTACACAAAAGAGTACAGGAAAGAACATCCTAAATCTACCCTACTCAGATTCAGAGTCTTAACAAAAGGATCAATCCCATGCTGTCAAGAGCTCTGAACAGTCTGCTGAATGCACTCATAATTATGACACATTAAGTAAAAGAGAGCAAGGGCAATCGTCAAAGAACCTAGGCCAAATAAAGCCAGGAAAATCTTACCTCAAGGTAATTGCTCAACGGGGAAGTTACGGGCTGGTAATGAAGAAACAGAGATATATAAAAGGTTGTCAGACAACTTTTCTCAAGCAGATACTGACATTGAAAGGTTGTGGGAAGGCGTTAAGGAGAAAAGAGGAAGAAGGAAAAGCTCATCAACAAGCTATGTGAGACTAAGGTTGCTTGCTCGACACCTCAAAAGGTGAATCAAAGGATTGAAACAAAGCTAAAGCAAAGGTCTAGGACCTGCGGTCTACTTCGGTGTGATCCAATACATGAGTGAAAGGCGGAATCCAATTGATTTGGTTGAAACAATTTTGAAGGAAAAAACTCTCTTTTATTATAGCGGGACTTTCAAATACGAGCCACTTTTAAAGCTGCAGTTAGGCTGTTGAAGCGATAACTTTCCTTATTCTTCCGGATTTCAAGCAGTTTATCTTGTTGAAAACCATCGCCAGGTTTTGTGGGCGAGATCACTACTGATTTGTTTCAAACTTGTTTTGAAGACATACCAGCGTGTCATGCATCATTAAATTGTATGCAAAACGGTTCAAACTCAAAGCATATGAGGAATTTTTGGATACGCTTTCAATGCCATACCCTAAAAATCAGCCATGAGTATTAGAGGAATGAAACAGTCACACACAAAGGTGTCACGCTACCTCACCACATCGCAGGAGCTGGAAGCTGGAGAAAGCAGATGAGGGTCTTTTGCATGATGAAGACAATTCGAATACTCTTTTATGTTATTGAAGACTTTATTTTCATAGTTTTTAAAGTAAAATAGGACTGTTCTTATTTAATAACATGAGATCCATGTTTTTTGGATCTGTGAAACTGCTTGTAAAAGGCTATAAATGCCTATTTTGAAATCAAACAAGAGGGTTAGATTTTGAAATTTAGTCTATGCTTTGATTGTTTATCTTAATACAAAATCACAGTTTCTTTTTGCTACTGTAATCAGATTTTCATCCATCTTTATTCTGTAATCTGTTTAAATTAGCTAAGCTTATGCTCATGATTTGAATGGGGGAACTTCTCATTGTTTAGTGTGACCATGCATTATTTATGTACTTGGTTTTTTAAACCCTGCATTCTAATGTATTTGGTTGTCTAAGCAATGATGCTTCATACCTTTGTTATTTGTATCACGTTTGGTTTCAGCTTAACGGTTCATTAAGCTATTAAGTAAGTAATCTCCATTGTGCTATCTTAGTATCTCATTGATCCACCTACTAAAAAGTATTCAATCCTTAAGTTACGAACCTTAGCTTACAACCTGTGCGGTTTCCTGGAGTGATAGCACATTCCTTAGACAAATTGAATACACATGGGGATTTAAAGTTAAACAAATCAAAACCTAAGGTACTAGCAGATAAAAGGATTTAAGCGGGAGGCAACAAAGTGGGTGATTGGAAATCAACATATGAAAAAGGATTTAAACGGGAGGCAACAAAAGTGGGTCAGTGAAATCCAAGCATATGATTTTGAGATAGAGTATGTGAAGGGAGAAAACAATGTTGTAGCGAGCACCCTTTCAAGGAAGCCAACCACTCTATCTCTTATGGATATTTTTGCAGATTGGAAGTCCCACCTTTTGGTGGAGTAAAAAAATAAATTTTCTTGTGAGCTTCTCGATGGATAGGTATAGGGTAGTAGATGATATCCTATACTAAAAGGTTAGGATATATTTGGTACCAAAATATGGACTTAAGAAGAAGATCATGTAGACATCACATGATTCACCTTTGGCAGGCCACAGGGGGTTTCTAAGGACTTACAAGCATATTCGGGAGAGGTTCTCATGGAAAGGCCTCAAGGATGATGTCTTGAAGCATGTGAGGGAGTGCACCACTTGTCAGCAAAAAAAATCAGAACACACCCATCCAGCTGGATTACTTCAACCATTACCCATTTTGGAGCAGAAATGGGAGAGTATTTCCATGGGTTTTATTACAGGGTTATTGAACATGCAGGGTAGAGACTGCATAATGTGGTGGGAGATAGTTTAACCAAAATTTCCCATTTATTTTCTATTCCCTCGGATTATACAAAAATGTAGGTAGCATAATTGTTTTTTCGGGAGGTATTTAGATTGCATGGGTTTCCTAAGACCATTGTCAACAACAGGAACAATAGATTCATTGGTGCCTTTTGGAAAGAGCTCTTCAGGATGGTTGGCATTGATTTGACCCCTAGCACAAGTTACCACCCTTAGACTGATGGGAAAACAAAAATAGTAAACACATGGATTGAGAGATACTTGAGGATTGTAATGTCCCCTTCCGCTTAAGCACCATAGGCCAACTTGCTAGGCTATTTGATCCCTATAGGTTAGGTCAGGCATTTAAAAAAGTGTAATTAATTAATGGCTTATGTCACTTGGGACAAAAAAAAGAACATTTAAGTGGTGATATTAAGTCATTTAATTATGAAAGGTGAAATGAAGAGAAGTCACTTAAAATAATAAAGTCAAGTATTTAATAAAGTGACTTTATTAATAAATGATGGAAATTAATAAAATACTCAACGAGGAAATATAAAAGTAGGAAAAGAAGAATTATCCTCACCATTGATAATTATTATCTTTTGGAATTAGAATTGAAAGATCTCATGGATTTTTGGCTTTGAGGACATAAAACCTTGACGAACATTGGATTCAATCGTGAAACTTATCCATCCTAACTAATTGGCAGAGTAGATCACCTAGATCTACTAATTGTGCTTATTTGCAGGACCGTTTGGGATCTTAGAGGTCTAATTTTCATTGGGACAACAATTGGATGAAAGGTATTTTTTGAAGACCACTGAGTTTGTTCATTAAGGGGAAATTTTCTTGTGTATGGTATGAGATTTTCATCTAGAGGTCAAAATTCCTCTTGAAGTTTGGGTCGAAGGTATTTTGGGTAGAAAAACTCATGGTCTTGGACATGATCACTTCATTATGTCTGATTTATTCTTCTTGTATCTGAGATTACTAATTTTATGGGTTGAATACCCTTGCAAGGAGGGAAATTTTGAGCTAAGGGAGTCAAGATTAGCTTATGGTTTTGTTTCCTGAGAAAAGGGGATGATTTTGACACTTGGGTCGTTGTGAATCCGTTGTTGGGAACACTGCATTCTATTGCATTCTAAAAGGGGGTTGAGCAACTCATCAAAAGTGTGAGATATTTCCTTGTTGGCTAATGTATTGAGGACAAAAGTCACTAGATTCAGGATACTAAACTCTGTGGGGGCACCATATACTTATTGGACTGTATTATTCTTTGTGGAGGTCGAACTATCAGTGGGAGACCAAGAATCCATCAAACTTACCTAATAACCTCCACATGATTGTTGATTTATCCATCGCTACAATGAATACAACAACCACATAACTTCAGTTCTATTCATATCATACTATTTGTTGGGTATTCCTCTTCTTACAAGTGAGAGAGTTTATTATTGTTTGTTGTTATATTACTAAGGAAACTGTGCATTGTTTAATGAATTTAGTAATCAATCTCAGCACCAAAATAATATATACATTTACCCCATAATTTTTTGATTATCGTATCACTTTTTTACTATGCAACTATTGTCATTTTATATATGAGAATGAGTGTGTAAAATGATCCAAATGGGGCTACAAACTGTTTGGGGAAATGTCACATTCACTACAATCATCAACCACTACTAAAACAATTTTTTTTTAGAGTACACACACATCATATTTATTGATAACTCTAAAAAAATCTGAGTGAGAACACTACAACTACCCCATTTTCTATTCCTAGTATTTGGGTGGAATCTACCCCACCATGGGTGAATTAAGTGGCATCATATCCTAAGTGTTCGATTTCTTTCGAGAATGATATTGTGTTCTCATGTTTTCCTTCATGGGACGTGGTCCCAACAATCGATCAAGTGATTCAGTCAATTTCTACTGGCACTAGTTAGAAACTCTATCTCAACATGGAATATGATCAACACACTTTGTCGACATGGGATATTAACTCTCCAAGTTTGCATGACTTCCTTGATATTGAGTTACCTTCAGATGAGGCCATCCTAGAAGTCATGGCTTCAATTAATAAGCCAAAGGATTATGTGTATCATCAAGCATCCATTCTTCCTTATTAAAAATAGTTGAGGGTTAACACGATGAGTCTTGATTTATGGTTGGTGGCATTAGCTAGGTCATCTAATGAAATGTCGCATCTTGACATTTTTGTTCCTTAGATTTCGTTTTTGGAACTTTCCACCAAATTTTCAGGTCTTAAACATACTGAATATGAGCATGTTGTACCTCATTTATGTCTTAATGGCCATCATGAAGGAGATGTGATAGCTCATGAGCCTACTCACCATATTTTTCCTTGTGTGGGCCCGAACAGTTCAGGAATGTGGAAATTCGATCTTATGTGGCATGGCCCTCACATGGTGTGCCACATGACACCATCAACATCTTGTGAGTTCATCGATGACAAAAATTATCCCTTTCATGAGCCTACAAATTGTCTCTACTTAACATAAACCATCAAGTGCATAATGCTTTATACCATATTGTATTTTTAAAGTTTGTGTTCATGAAGTTTTTCGCACAATTTGTTATTATAGGTTTTTATATTGGACTTATTAACTTCTAGACTAGTGTTGTTGATTATAGATACAAGACCTTGGAGAAATTTTATTTAGTATTTTTTGGCGACATCCACTGAACTTGAGCTACATTTTCTAACTCTCATATAAAGATATATTTTTCCTTGCATCCAATTGTTGCATTATTTACCATCACTTTTTCCATCACAAAGCCTTAGGTTCATTTCTGTCAAGTTGTGACATTATCCATTCTCTTTTTCACATAATAACTTGCATGATAGTTCCTACCCTCCATGGGAACCCTAGCTAGCACCCTAATTTCTATTTGGTACCCATGTTGCGATTTCTTGTAGGTCGGGGAACCGTATTGTACACCCACCATGAATCGAAGTTGAATTGCATTCGTTTTTCTTCATCCTTGTTCTATCCATATCTTGAGTGGGTTCCCATCACTTTTATGTTACTTTACAGTCGCACATGCATATTTTTACTTATGTCTTGGTTCCTACTACTACATTGTTGTTTTCTTTAATCTTGCTTATCGCCATTGCAGTCACAGTTGATGTCTTTCCTTTTTCATTATATTACCTATGTTTTGTGATCATTTACCCATGGAGAGAACCACTACCATGAGTGGACATCACTTTCCTACATTCATTTTGCATAGGTCATTTCCATGCACTTGGAACATAGAAGCATGTCATTCAACCACTCATTTTCTCCAAATGAGATAATGTTTATCTTTTTCATGTTTATTGAACCATGAAAAAGACACATGATCGAGTAAAATTTTACTTATTTTCTAGGCTCATAAAACTATACAAAAAGACACTATCAAGCATACTTTTATCTCTCTTTCGCACTCATAAAACTAAAAAGGAGACACTCATAAACAAAAAGAGTGAGGTTTTTTTTACCATTGATCTGTATTCTAAAAGTGGTAGTTGTCAGGCGTGTCTCCCTTGAACATGGAACTTGTTTGTGTCTTTGTATTACAATTAGGTTATAGATTTCCTAGAAGTTGTACCATTTGTATGATTTATATACTCCTCTAGATGGTTACTCTTCTAGTCACTATGGAGAGTGATTTAATGGATCGAGTGTTTTTGTACTATATCAGTGGTGCTCTTGAGTAAATTTTGATATGTCCTCGATGTGTCATGTTATATGTACAATAGAAGTAAGTCTGAGTCAACCATCTATTGTCTTATTGACCATTTGATTCACCCATCCCTATGTCAGTTATACTTGGTGATTTTATCTCTTCACAAAATATCTTAGTGTAAGTTTCATGTTGATTAATGGGGGATACATTAAGGCCCTCCTTCATTGGATCTCTTCCTATCAACTTCAACACATCATCTAGGAGAGGGATATAGAAACTGACTATTACCTTGGAGCTTGCAGTCCTCAGTGGTAGGATTCCTCACAATCGACAATGGGTTTACATCATTGACTCCTAATCTATTGATTCTAAGAGTTTTCAACACCATATCCTCTATTCACACCTGCTAGATTGTACTGGGTATCTTGGGGTACATTTTTCATTATTGGTGGATCCCGTCACATCTGTTGATGATATTCATCATTGATCGATAATTAGATGGTTTCTACCATGCTCAACATCAACTCAATTATTTGCATGATATGGAATCATACCATCGGGGTTAGGGAGAAGACCTTAGGCCTAGGGGTACATCACACATTCATGCTACCCCTCCCAAGTTGCAATGGAGTGTATCACTATTGTATGAGTATTTTGATGTATATTGTGACATAGATCCACATTGTATTTTTTCATTTCTATGATCTCATTGATGACATGGATCCACTATGTACTTTTTCATGGACATGCTCTTTCATTTCACTTCATCGATCCAAAATGTATTATGTTTGTGGCCATGCTTTTTTTCTCTTTCGAGCATGGGTATGCCTACCTCAAGGATGATCTATATATCTTTGGTTGACAATTGATTACAGGTACCCATCGATTCCTTGATCTCTCATCTCCTTCCTTATGCTGCCTCATGTTTATGGATATTGTAATGTGTTTTGGCGATCAATTCCTCTTCTAACCTCACACATTAGGGGGCATATATTATATTTATATTTGTCACCTTGGAGACACATGGAGGACCTATTGATGTTGTCATGATGAGACACACCCTTCTATCTTGGATTTCTCAGATTTTGAGGGAGGCCACTCTTTGTATTCCTATCAAGGTGTGACCAGTCGCATGCTACACCATTGGAAGGTTGTGACCAGTCATTAGCTACACCACTTGCAACTCATGACTTCCCCTGTCACCTTCTATATTTGAATGAGTTACAAGGTGATCAACATTGGGTGATTTGTCGGTATTGAATGTGGAGCTTGGGAACTCATTATAGACCCAAAGTTCATTAAGTTCTATAGATATTGAAGAATCCCCTAGTCTCCCTTGTCAATCTATAAAAGGAAGGAATTCCAAGGGAGGAAGGAAGGAAGAATTGGAGAAGAAAACTTATGCTACAGGTTTCTAACCAAACTCTCTCATAATCAGTGTTCATATCAAGTCATTCTTGCTTGTGTGGGGGCTAAGTAGGGGTTGGAGCAAGGATCAAGGAGAGGCCTCAATCAAGACTCAAGGTAAAACTTGGTTGATGTAGTTTTATCCACTTATTAATATAGATATACATGGTTTCCCCCTTCAATTGTTGGTGTATTCAGTTATGCACAATGGGAAATGGTAGATATGATAGTCCTTGAGTGGATCAGATTAGATCTATCTTATATTTGACATTTCTAGTGCTTGGAGGTTTGAGATCGGTATGTGTTGTTCTCTTCTATCTAGGAAGTAGGTTACAGGAGATATAACAAGATTTATAGAACTTCATCAACAAAGAATATGTAGAGACAACCACCAAGAATTGGGTTTGAACCATTCTATTTCCTCATCATAGCATAATTTAGGATTGAATATAGTAGATCTAGAGGAAAACTTTGTTTTTGTTTATTATACAATCTATACTGGATCACCGACATATATAAGGGAGTGTTCACCTGTTTGTAGGGGGATTTATCCATAAAATCCATTCTAATCATTGTTGTTATCTGAAAAATTCCAACTTTTTATTTTGATTTTGTCCCTTCTCTAGGAGGATGTGCTCAACCATCAGGAAATATATCTTGTGAATGTCTTGGAAGTTGACATACTCAGACATCCAAATGTTGTGTTCTCATAATCCAAGACCTAATTTCATTTATTTTTATCCCATTTTAGGACCATTTTGTCTTGGAGACTCCTATTAAGATCCATTTCAACACATATGCAAGTGTATGTGCACAATCCCCCTATTTCTCTTTCAAAATCTAATTTTAAGTAAGTGTCCAAAGAACTCCCAATATCCTCAAAAATTGATAAATACCAATTTAATGTAAAAATAAATTGTAAAAGTAAACCCAAACTAGCATTCGAGTAATGGACATGGTGTTATGATCAAATTCTAGGAACCATGAAGATATAAAAGGTCTCACACTTACCCAAAGCCACAGACACTCCTCGGAACCTTTCTGACAATGAGCATGATTAATGAATTGAACAATAAAAAATACCTTTAGATCAAAGAGATATATCAAAGTTTGTTGTGCAAGATGATTAAATCCACTGCAATAAAGTTGAAATATGAGGCCTACATATGAAATTGACAAATAGTCACATCTTTCTCAAACACTGAATATATATGGGAGATATTTGGCTCTATAATATCCACCATCTAAACCTCATTATCATGATCCATGATATAAATAATAGGAATAGGAGAAGGCTTTGAAGTGTTTGGAAAGGTAGAGTTCTTTTTTTACTGCATCTTGAAAAGACACATGTTTTGAAATAGAGGGCATCTCAGTACCCACCACTCCTTCGTACAATTATAGTGACAAGTTAATGATTTAATATTTACAAATATGATTATCAAATAGATCCTCCAATTATTTATCCTTGTTAAAAAAGGCATTGTTGAGCTATCAGAATCCTCAAGTTATAAGTTATTCTTGAATGTATCATTTAAATACACCACATACATGGTAGAATTCACCACATGCATAAGGTTTTCTCATAAAAATATTTGATCATAATCTAAAATTTTGTCTTTGTAACACATATACCACTTTTGCAAACACATAACATTCTTTTATCATACATTTGACATGAACATTATAACAAATACTTGACATACATCCTTGGCTTCACTTCTATGCTTCTGACCTCCAATGCCAAAATAAAGTACCAATAAAAACCACTAGAGTGAAAGTGTTTCATCAACACTTAATGAGTATCCATTGCCACTTTGATACATGTAATAAAATGTCATACCATTAACTCTTAATTTGAGCATAGGCCACGAAATTCAAAACAATAAAGTTTGGTGGTTACGTCCCATCCCAAGCAGGAAATAGCCGAGTGCACTAACGGAGCACATGGAATTCATTCTCTCTCATTGAAAAAGCATTACCAAAAATACCAAATCATTCCCAAAAATACCAAATGTGGTTCTCACTTTAAAGCCACAATTGCTAATGAATTCACCAATAAACAAGGTGACCATAGATCGCCTTCTCCAACATTGTTAGAGGAAATTTCGTTAAAATCCTATCGAACACATTTCGTTAAGATCCTGAATACCTAATTAAATATTACATGACTTAATTAAAAACTTATGGAGCATAATCCTCAGGGAATGATGTGAAATTTTATAAAATTCAATCATTACATAATGATTACAAATTAAAGAAATAGGAAACATTCGATGACTTAGTTTCTCAAACAATTTTAATATTTACATGATAATTAAATGTTTATAGAGGAAGAAGAATACATTTTTGATTTGGATTTTTTTTTTTTGGTCAATCATCAATCATTAATGGAAATCAATTATATAAAAGAATTGTTAGAATTGCAAATTTTCATTGATTAATTTGTATTGTTGATTACATAAATGGATTCAATACCCTCAAAACTTCTTATTACACCTATATCATACAATTTCAATCATTAATATTAACTTGATGTATGCTCTCTTGTACATCACAGATGAATTCAAGAAGGGAAAGGATCCTTAAAATGGTTATATGAAAACATATATGTCAATTACTAAGGGTTAGCACAAAGCGTCTTGATAAGGCCCCTATGAATTTCAATACCTTGCATCCACTTAACTATAATCAACAAGTGGAATAGGTTCACACTGATTTCAAGCTCCTATTGCTAAAGACCGAGCATATTGTGGTGATACTAGTGTTTCAAAAGAACATCTCCCACTGCTTAAAAAAGGTCCGACAATAAGATGATGAATGTACATTTACCTCAAAGCATTGGCTAAATCATTAAGAAAAAGTGATTGATAGTATTGCATATTCTATTTTTTGGGAATTTTTAAAGTAACTATTATTGGAATTGGATTGTGTAATTGTTGGTTAAATTACAATTTTCCATTCTGCAATATCAACAACTAATATCTGCAATTCCAACAATTTTTCTAAATTTTTGATCAAATTTTAAAGAAAAATGATAAAAATATATACCCCCAAAAAATTCAAAATAGAATGTTTGATCTACTGCCCCATGAAGCCTTTGAAATCACCCTATGAATAATTTTTTTTGGCCTATTCTCAGCTCCACTGTTTGATGGGTCCCTAAAAAGTTTTAGAGGCCACATGTGTAGGAGTAGTCTATCTAATGGAATTTTTTTACTTTTTCTGGAAATTATCACCGGAATTGTTAGTGAAATCACAATTTTCTATTGTTTGAACAATATCAACAACTGATATATGCAATTCCATCTATTCTTTCAAATTTATGACCAATTTTTGGACAAAACTGATAATAAAAAAATGATAGAAAAATATTCAAAAATATAATATTTAGACTACACCCACATATATATAGCAACGTCAAAAGGATTTTCACTCTTTAGAATGTGGTGTTCATATGACAAGTCTAATCAAGAAGATAATATGGATAGAATTGTTCTTCTATTATGTAATGGTAGACAATATCCCCAAGACTGCTTTTTACACTCTTAGATAGGGAAAACATAAAAGTTGTCAGACATTATCTTTTCAATCAACCATTCAACAGTGTGTTTAATGGAACATATATAGATTCAATGGTTAAATTTGATGGGTATTTACTCATTTTTTGCTTCTTTAACCGTCATATAAAGCCACTTTTAGAATCCACACATCAATGATGACGTTTAATTAATTTTTAAAACCATGAATTTGAAGGGTGGGTTAAAAATTTCACCGTATCCATTTTTGTATATATGTTTTTAAGATATTTTTCATATATATTTATGACTCTGTGATCTCATATAAGAAATCATAATCATTTTTAAATTGGATTGCAGAAAACAAAAGAATCCAACGATCTCGTTGGCTAAGACTTTGACTCTCCAAGATGAGACTCTTAGATAAGCATAGACGATGCCCATGGTGTTGATACTTTGAGATGAGACTCTAAGATAATTGTTGGCTAAGACTTGGAATCTCTCAAATAAGAATCTCAAACAGGCATAGATGACACCCACAAGCATAGATGACTATTACACATTATTTTGGTCACCCCACTGATCCATTGACAACATGTGTTCATGTTCCCATGAAAAGATAAAAAGAGTTTTTCTCCATGATGAAAGTGATTGGCTTTATCTTCTAAAAAAACCAATTAAGGAAGGTCGTCGCAGGCTGCACTATACATAGGGTGCGACGATGCCTGATCGTCGCCCCCTGCTCTAAATCTGGGTTGTGACGTCGTCGCAGGCTACACTATACCTAGGGTGCGATGATGTCGAAATCTAAGGAAAAGTCAAACTTCACGAAAGTTCTAGAAGGGGATCTTCTAGAAATATGAGGTGGCTTCCAAACGGTTTGGATCTTACTTGCTTATCTAATTTGGTGGGATCATCCTAATCTCCTCACCCATCTCTCTTTCACACTATATGAAGAGGGACCTCTCGTGGAAAAGGCTAAGCATGAAAATCCTAAGATTGAATAGGCTAGGAATTGTATGGATAATTTTGCATTAGATCATACTTGAGAGCCTCATTTCAGTTCATCAAGTTATTGTGGATCTTCTTCATTCAAGTTTGGATCAAAGGTGTGTGTGTTGGAGCAAAGGGCCATCAAAAGGGGACCTTGCGACATCAAGGCTTTTGGTTGTAATCTCCGCTTTCATTTAATATGATACAACAATATGTTTCTTTCCCATAAAACTAGTCTTGTTTTATTGTATGATTCTTTGATCACATGCATAAGTTCTTTTTGAGTACATTGTGTTGCTTTCACTTTGGTTGGTTTGTGTTCCCTTGCAGATTCAATATCACAAGAGCATTTAAGCGTAGCTAGGATGAATGTTAAGCCCTAATATTGGCTCATTACCCCTTAATTGGGGAATATTAGATTAGTAATGTTATTTTATTTATGTTGGCTTTATTCCATTAGTTGTAATTATACCTCCTAGTCTCCTATATATACCAAGGTGACATTTTCATTTGGAATCATCTTGTACTTGAACATTTAAGTGGGGTAAAAGGAGGTTGCCC
>SNQJ01S0035072.1:89304-105361 GCA_010110895.2 Picea sitchensis | reverse complement strand
TTTTCTTTCCAAATCGTTTGTTTATTGAGAAACATATTTTGTTTTCATTTGACAAAAAGCCTTTCAATCAATTCATTTTTGTCTACATTATGAGTTTGATTTGGGAATTGTGTTGATTTTCTTGGATTACACTTTCCTTTCATATTAATATCTCTGATCTGATTTGGGAAATGAAGAAATGAATTCATTTATTCTTTTTAGTAATCTTTGATAATAAAAATTTTGCATTCGATTTTTTTTTTAAAAGAGAACATTGGAATAAAAATTGTAATCTTTGATTATTTGGAATTGTGCTCATTCAAGAAATGAGAAATTGTATTTCGTAGCATTTGTACTTCAAGAAAAACACCTTCTCCCTACTGTAATTAGAGTTCATTGAATTGAACGATTTCACATTCATCTTTTCTTTCATTTTATTAGGTCAAGGTCACAACTTCATCAGTTTTGTCTCCATCTCCCTTTTGAGTAAACAACAACTTTTAAAATACAACATAATTTAAAATTTATTAGTAACTTTTATTTTCTAGAAATTCTCTTCACCAACATTAGCTAGGATAGCGCTTTGGAATAGGTTGTAAGGCACACTCTCCAAAGCATCAAAACACACAGTAGTATCTTGTGATAGGGAGAGTTCAAATCCAATTGCTACATTTTGTCGTGGGAAGCCCTTCTCGCACAAGGGTCAAACATGAGGTCGCATTAAGAATAACAGAGTTACTCACCCTGCTTTGTTTGTCTTGTTGTATATATTGTGCGTATTATTGGGGGTCACTTGAGGGTATACCCATGATTATGTGTGGGAGCCTTTTGAGTTGATTTCGGGCTAGATACCCTGCCCTTGCATGTGGATCGGACTGTCAATTGTTTCCCCAGGCATCATTGTTGTAGTTGGTAACCTTAGTAGCCTATCTCTTTAGGGTCTTACATGAGGTGGCTTTGGAGGGGCAAGTCTTCACGATACTTGGAATCGACGTTGGCCAAACTCACTCGAGCTCCTTGGAGGGTATACCCACGAATATGTGTGGGAGATTGAACCAGGATGTAAGTCTGTTAAGAAGGTCGTCAACATAACTTTTCCACCCAATTTATCCTAGCCCCTTCTTGTCCTGACTTCACGATGTTGGATTTTATCACCAACTAGTGACTTCAAAATAAGAAGGTTTGTTTTCTTGGTTTGATTTCTAGATTTTATTAGTGAGTTTTGTTTGTTTCCTTAGTTGGCCATAGAATTTTTTCGTTCTTTATTTGGTTCGGCCAACATCGACCTTCACAATTCACGTAGGATGCAAGGACTACCTCTGGAAGATCTGGAAGGTTTCCTTCCTTTTCTTCCTAATTCACTAGAGTCTCTCTTGAGGGAGCTGTCAATAACGAAGTAGCTTCACAAGTTGGAAGTTCACACTCTTTAGAGGGATTCCTAATTGTTTCAGATTCTTTATAGGCATTTAGACTTCCCCCAAATTTGTTATTGAATATTAGACAAGATGCACATTTTCTCCTAATGAATTCATCGAGAGAAGTTGTTATTGTTGAAAAAACCGGAGTACCTACTGGACCTTACGTAGAATATGGAGTAGACGATCCACTTTTTCAAAGTGAATCCTTTAGAACCCCGACCCACATTGCTGGAATTTTTAATCTTAGCTCTACCCCTATGACAGTACACAATATTTATGGTAACCTAGGGTCGACTCCTGACCAACCTATGGCATCAAAAATGCCTGAGATGCCTGTTACCTATATGGTGCCTTTAGACCACTTTACTGGTATGACCAATAATGTCACCACAGTTTCAAACCAATTGTTGGTTGGTTCTCACTCAATTGTACCTCTCCAGATGGCCCATTCTACTATGGTTCCACATGCTACGACTATTTCTACCGAAAATGTGGTTATCACTCAAGATTCTATTGGAACGCGACTTCCACTTAGACCAAATCCTTCACTTCCCCCTAGGTATAATACTTTCAACACTTCCATTACTATTCCTACCTAGAATCCATCCGGAGGGTCAAAAATTTTTATTCCTCCTGGGTATAATGTTGTCGGTCAGTTTTTTCTTACACCTGCCCAAGTTATCTCCGGAGGGAATTACGTCCCTCCTCCACCTTTGGTTGGAGGATATAATCATTCCAGCCCTAGTGGCTTCAATTCGGTTGGATGCACCAATCATTCTGTCACTTCTTGTTTTCAAATTCCCATTGGAGGCCAACCTCAACTTGGGGGGAAACCTCAAGTTGGAGTCCATAACCTAATTTATGGACAAAACATACCTGTGTTACCATCTCAACCTTGGAATGTTCCATTYCAAGGGAATCAACAACYGGTTGGGCGGAAACATCCTCAAGTTCATTCCTTTGTTCCTCCCAATTTCGGTTAATTGTACCCAGGTTCCATGAATCCTACTTGGGGTTCGATTTTTCAATCTAGCATTCCTTTCCAAGGGAACGTACCTAATCAACTAAACCCTATTGGCTATTTTATCCAACCCCCTCCATAACAGAATCTGTGAGGACTGTCTAATTATTTGAAGACTGCTTATGGTCCTACTGGTATACCTACGGGACTTCCTCCCCAAATTTACCAGTTCCCACAAGTGAACAAACAACCCTTTCTGGCCACTTTGGATCTACCARATTTGTCTAGGATCTTGAACGATCCTATTTTACACTCTCCTTATTGGCCTGTCATCCCATCCAAACTACCTTCTAACATTTCTAAGTTTGACGATCGATCGAGAGAGGACCCGAATAATCACATTATGACTTTCCATATTTGGTGTTCATCCAACTCATTGATGGACGACTCCATTAGATTGTGACTTTTCCAATAGACTCTCATGGGTTCAGAAGAAAAGTGGTACATTGAGTTACTGTGAGGTTTATTTAATGAATTTAATACCCTATCCATGGATTTTATAACACATTACCAATTTCCTATTCATTATGAGACAGGAACCAAAATTTTGAGTTATTCTAAGCAATATTCTTCCACTCATATTTCTGATCACATCCATGAGTCGAGGAGGAGGAGACGGTTAATCAAAGTGTCCCTTCCTGATCAAATTTTGGCTGAGTCGTTTACCAAATCATTCATTGGTCCTATTTCCCGTGATGTTTCCATGGGTGGATTTGTCACTAAAGAGCAGGCGATTAGTCTCCTTCACTATCTAGATCACGTTTATCGCAAATAGGCACACTTTATGACTTGATCCCTGATGCTCCTCCCCCTTCCACGAATCCTACCCTAACACATCCAGTAGCTTCTCATGTTGTCAATGTTGTGATTGGAACCTTCCATGTTGAGACTCAGTCCACATAAGCCAGTAACACCAATCCTAAATCTAATAATTCTAATGTACAAAATACTCCTGCCCCTACTCCTTCCTCTGGTAAGACTTCTAAAGTTAATTTGGTCCAATCCACACCTACTGGGAAAAACCAAAATAAAAATAAAGGGAAGGGTAAGAACAAGGAAGACAAAAATAATAATCAACAAACTGAAAAGCCCAAAATGCAGCCTGCTAATGATAAGGATAAATGTAAACCTTGGTATCCTTGCCTCATTTGTGGTGACGATCATTACACGAAAGATTGTCCACGAAATGTCGAGGTTACTAAGTTCCTCTAAGGGACCGAGAAGCCTCCTACACCTGCCATTTTGTCACAGCCTTTCCATTCTTAGAAGTAGGCCTAATTGGTCATTCATGACCAAGCTTCTTCTTCTACCACATCCTATGTCCTTATGTGTAATGGTGACTCTAAAAAGAACGAATTTGCAGTCACAGTTCAGGCCAAAGATTATTCTCTATCGAAGGAGAAAGTTGATGATTTACCACCTTCGTTGGTTCAACCTCCTCCCTTCACTTAACCTCCAAACGGTCCTCTTCATCTCAAAATACCGAGTCTCGATATAGTTCTTCGCCCCCCTCCAAAAAGGCGTTGTTCGAAATTCGTCATTTAATCCTCACACACATGCTACACAAAACTACAGTATTGTAGAATACCTTGTGCAAGCACCCTCCATGATGTTGGCCCTTGAAGTCCTTCAAGGTTGTCCCGCTCAATGAAAGGCACTGTTAAAGGCCATTGGTGGAATTGATCCCATGGATACCAATTTGATAATCTTTGACTTGGAGGATCACGTTCCAAGGCTCCCTCCTCAGCTAACGTTTCAGATCCAAGTTATTATTGAAAACAAGAATATCTATAGAACCGTTATTGATGAAGGAGCCTCGACTTGCGTTATGTCCTTTACTTGTTGGAAAGCTATTGGCTCTCCTACCCTTACCAAGTCACACAATACCCTTAAGGCCTTGAATGGTACAGGTTTCAAACCTTGCGGTGTTATTCCCTCATTGTCTATTATGTTGGAAGGTAAATCGGTCAATGTCGAGGTTGAGGTCTTCAATTCACCTCTTGATTATAACCTTTTACTTGGTCGTAGATGGATTGATTCCATGCATGCAGTTGTGTCTATCCTTTTCCATGTGTTACATTTCCCACACCAAGGAAAGTTTGTCACTGTCGACCAACTGAGCTTATTTAATGTTGATTCTCGTACTAAAAATGTACCTTTTATCTCGAAGACACCTCTTGGTTATGATAATGTTGGCGTGGGTCTTTTGAAAGATTCAACTCTGATCGGTACATTTCCAATCCCACCACCTAATATTTCACCTCCTTTTGTTGCCTCGATCAACATGATATCCACCATCGTTCATGAACCCCCTGAGTCATATGACCCATGGATAGTACCTATCCCTAGTGATCATACTCGTTACGAAAACCAGATGCCCTTAAGTCCGGTTGAATCCGCTTATCAAGATATCCAATCGGAAACCCCATCCCCTCTGTTTCTCTATGATACATATCTTGATCCATTTCACGTGATATTTCCTACTGATGGTATGATCATGTTAGTCATGTCTATGGAAGACACTCCATGGTATGATTGGCATCATCGTTCCATTCTCTTCCTAGAACGTGATACCATAGAGAGCTACCAACAGATTTCGGCTTCGTTGACCATTGTTGTTATTTCTTTAGTTCCTGAGTCAACACACGATGTTTTGTACGAAGGGAACTTGAGTAACATTTCACCTATCGTCCCTCTAAACATATCGATTAAACCTGGAGTCATGGAGAATGTTCATATTGGGGCCTCATTTTCTACTGATGAGGTCCACACTTATAAATCCCTTTTCCAAATATTTTGTGACGTTTTCGCCTGGAGTTATGAAGAAATGCCAGGTATCAATCTTTATATTGTTGTGCATGAGATTAAGAATTATTTGGATGCTAAACCCGTCCGATAGAGACTTCACCCAGTACATCCATGTAAAGCCACTGCTATCAATCTTGAATTTGAGAGACTTCTTAAAGCCAACTTTGTTTATCCTGTGGCTTTGACCGATTGGGTATCCAATCTTGTTCCAGTAAATAATAAACAAGGTACGTTTTGCGTTTGTGTAGATTATAGGGATATAAATAAAGATTTTCCTAAGGACAATTATCTAACCCCTTTCGTTGACCATATCATTGATGATTGTGCCAGGAGTGAAATATTCTCCTTGATGGATGATTTCTCCGAATATAATCAAATTAATATTTTACCAGTAGATCAACACAAGACTGCTTTTATTTTCCCTTGGGGAACCTTTGCGTACCGAAAATTACCTTTTGGTCTAAAGAATGTTGGCGCAACCTTTCAACGCACTATGTCTTACACTTTCCATGATATAAAGCACATTGTCCAACCCTATCTAGATGATATAACGACACATTCCATGCTTCGTCAAGATCCCCCGACACATTTACGAGCCATTTTCCTACGCTGTTGGTATTATCACATATGTTGGAACCCACACAAATGCATTTTTTGTATGGAGTCTGGTAGACTTCTCGGTTTTATTTTTTCTATACACGGGATTCGAGTAGACCCTTTGAAGGTTGAGGTGATTCTTAATCTACCTTCTCCTTCCACACTCTGCCAGCTCCAAAGTTTGCAAGGGAAGGAAAACATTTTACGATGATTCATCCCCAATTATGCTGAATTAATGAAAGGATTCACTCGGCTGCTTAAGAAAGGTTACAACTTTGTATGGGATGACACTACTAAAAAATCCTTTGAAGCTTTGAAACCCGCTTTAACCCATACACCACTACCGTTTCCACCTGACTATAGCCAATATTACTTCCTCTATTTAGCTGCTTCAGACTCTACCATCGCTATGGTTTTAGTCCAAGAGATGATTCACATGATTCACATGTGATATTTTATCTGAGTATGAGTCTCATAACTACCAAAACCAAATACTTACATGTGGATAAACTGGCCTTTGCAGTTGTTCAATTTGTTCAACGATTTTGTCACTATATCTTGTTACGCAAGACCACTGTTATTTCTGATTGCAACCCCATGCAACATATCCTTAATCTACAATTGTTGGGAGTCAAGTACTCCAACTAAATAGTTATTCTCTAGGAGTTTGACTTGGAATTTGAACGTGCTAAGTCAAAGAAATATTTTGTAACACCATGTTTCGGTGCCAAGGCTTACTCGCTTTAATACCAAGTTGTAACACTGCTTTTTACATAACTCATACAGGAATTATATAATCCACATGGATTTAAGCAAGAAATACATTTAAGCTCAGAGTAAGCATAAGAATTATTACTAACATAAATAATCCATGGCAATAACATTAATCCAAATGCACAGCAGAATACATGATAATTACAAAACATAGGGATACAAAAACATAATTAAAGCATCATCTGGTACTTATCTTTGAAACAATGGCAGTTCCACCAACCAAGTGCAGGCCTTCCACGAACCTCCTAGCCTTATACCACACTGCTCGTCAGCTCAGCAGTGGGTCACCCCCGTGTTGGGACTAATCTCCACCCCCAAGGCAGGGAATCCTAGGCTAGGCTAAGGTTACAGGGAAAACATAGTCACAAGGAAGGAATTCTCTCCCAAGAACCACTCATGCTCACTGCCCACAGACTCTCCTTCCCCACATGCCTGTTCCACCCCAGGAGTATACAACTTCTCTGTCACCTAGACAGTCCTTTGGCTGCTAACCTCCCTTGCCTTGGGTTACAACAACAGACCGGACCAGAAGTCTTCGAGCTCTGTGGMAGCTACAAGGTTCCTTCCAAGAGTTCTCTCCTTCCTCTATCCACTCTCTCACCTGGAGAGAGTCCCTCACAGGCCAAGCCACCTATTCTTCCAACCTCAATCACCTCTCTCACTAGGAGGGAGTGTTTCACAACTATCCAACAAGCCACACACAGTCCAACACTGTGTGGCCACAACAACCCATAGGAAAAATAGACACGGGCTTTCCAACAGGTTCAACAATGGCAGGTCACTTCTTATTTCTCAATCCAGTAACACAGGATAGACTCACACTCCAGTTCTCGGGGACACGTGACAAACAATCCACACAGGGGTGAACACAAGTTCGAACTGTTCAGACAGAGGATGTACTGGTTATCCCAGAATGAACATAGATACACACCTTTTGGTTCAGAAGATGCACAAGGGTTTTTCTGCAGAGGTTAGACCAGTTCACCTCAAGGAGTCGGGGGGCGAATGGAGGAGGAACCCCTCTCATGGCTCATCTTGGCTTCTTTATTCGCATGCACCAGGGTTGACACTTGTCACCCTTGGAACTGCATGTGTTCCATCAGGATGCATCCCCTTTTGCACATTTTCCCCTTACCAGGAACTTAGGATAAAAAAAACATAAAATGCACATGTTCTTTGGAATAATAATAAAATATTATTCCTAAGGATTAAGCCCCTATGCTCAACACTTAGCCCCTTTTCCCACCTTCCATCCCCTAATTCCTTGCCCACTCTATGGAAGCTTGGTCCCCCATCACTCATTCATTGTGGTTAGTCTGCACGCGGAGGTGTTTATATTTTATCAATGTGTTGTATACATACAAGTACAAAATTAGGCCCTTGGCCTCCAACCATTAGGATCTCTGGCCTAACAATCACATAAGCCCATCGGCTTATACAAACTTGGCTCACTAGCCTATAACACATATTTACAATTCATTTCATACATTAGACTTACAAAGGGTTTGATATTGGGGACACTACAATCCCCCTCCCCTTATTTATGCACTGTCCTCAGTGCAACCTTACACGGTCTCTGCAAGCTTTTCAAAATTTTCAAAAAGATGTGGGTACTCTGCCCGCATAGCATCTGCATGCTCCCATGTTGTGTCCTCAGGACCGTACTAGGTCCACTGGACCTTTACAAGCTCTATAGCTCGATTTCGGAGCTATTTTCTTTTCTTGTCCAATATGCCCACAGGATGAACTTGTAGGACACCTTCTAGTTCCACCTGAATCACATTCCAATCGATAACATGATTAGCATCAAGTATATATTTCTTAAGCAGTGAAACATGAAACACATTATGTACAGTCATAGATGCAGGTAATGCAAGCGTGTATGCAATTGGCCCAATCCTTTCCATGATTTCAAATGGCCCACAAAATCTTGCTACCAACTTGGCACAACTTTCCAACTTCAGGGAACTCCTATTAGTTTTCACTTTCAGGAAAACATGGTCACCCACTTTGAATTCTCTATGGATTCTGTTACTATCAACATAACTTTTCTGCCTGTCCTGGGCAGCTTTTAGATTCTGTTTAATTCTTATCATTTGGTCTTCCATGTCTTTGAGCAACTCAGACCCAACTACTGCTCTGTCAGCTGGATTATCCCATCTCACTGGAGTGTTTCACTTTCTTCCATAAAGTGCTTCGAATGGGCACATCTTCAACGATGTATGATACCCATTATTGTAGGCGAATTCTACCAAATACAATTAGTCTTCCCACCTTGATGGTTTATCCATCACATACATTCTCAATATGTCTTCTATTACTCTGTTCACCCTTTCTGTCTGACCATTAGACTCAGGATGATATGTTGTACTAAATTTCAGATTCGTTCTGAATCCCTTAAACAGTCCTTTCCAAAAATTTGAGGTGAATTTTGGGTCCCTATCAGACACAATTGTCTTAGGAATTTTGTGCAAGCGTGCCACTTCTTTTAAGAAGATATTAGCAACATCTACTGCCTTTTGAGTGGTTTTCAGTGGAATAAAATGGGTAGATTTTGTAAGCTTGTCCACCACCACCATGATTGAATCATGCTGCTTTCTTGTTATGGGAAATCCTGTGATAAAATCCATTGTCACCACTTCCCATTTCCACTCAGGAATGGGTAAAGGTTGCATCAACCTTGTTGGGTGCCTATGCTTAGCCTTAACTTTCTGGCACTCCATACATATACTAATGTATTCAGTGATTTATTTCTTTAGACCCGACCAAAAGTAATGGCTTTTGATTGTTGCCATAGTCTTCTGATATCCATGATGTCCAACATAAGCCACATTATGCATTTATTTTAGAATTGCCAGCTTCAATTCTCGGACATTGGGTACATACACTATGTTTTTATATAGAAGTAAGTCATCAGTTCCCAAGGTGTAACTTCCCTGGGTCTGTGGTCTCTCACGCTGTTGTAACTTTGCTACCAGACCTCTGTACTGCAAATCAACATTTGTAACTTCCAAAATTCTATCCTTAATCGCAGTCCTGTACATTTTAATGGTTGTAGCATGTAATTCATGCACTTTTCTACCGAGTGCATCAACCACCTTATTTTCTTTCCCTTTGATATGCTTGATATCAAAGTCATATTCACACAGAAACTCCAGCCATCTGGTTTTCCTAGCATTTAAAGTCGGCTGATCAAATAAATACTTCAGACCGTTGTGTTTTGTTCTCAATTAGAATCTCCTTCCCATGAGGTAATGTCTCCATTTTCTCAATGTGTGGACGATTGATGCAAACTCTAAATCGTGAGTGGAATAATTCCTTTCATGCTCTTTCAACTTTCGGGATTCATAACAAATTACACATCCCTCTTGGCTGAGAACTCCTCCCAGTCCCTCCTTACATGCATCTGTGCACACCACGAAATCCATATTTAGATCTACAATCTTCAGGATTGGAGTGTCGGTTAACAACTGCTTCAATCGTTGGAAACTGCTCTCACACTCTTCAGTCCAGTGAAACTTCTTCTCCTTCCTTTGCAAGGAAGTAATAGGGTGAGATAACTTTGAGAACCCTGCTATAAACCTTCTGTAATAGCCTTCCAGACCCATAAAAGATCCAACTTCTACCACATTCCTTGGCATTGACCATTCTCGGATGGCCTCAACCTTTTCAGGATCCACAACGATCCCCTCTTCTGAAATAATATGTCCCAAGTAATGGATTTTCCTTTGATAAAATGAGCATTTTCTCAGCTTGGCATACAACTGGTGTTCTCTCAACACTTGCAGAACCATTCTCAAGTGTTGTTCATGCTCTTCCTCCGACTTGGAATACACCAAGATGTGATCCAGGAAGACTATGACAAACTTGTCTAAATAGTCCCTGAATACACCATTCATTAAGCACATGAAAACAGTAGGTGTGTTTGTCAGTCCAAACAACACCACCATGAATTCATAATGACCATACCTTGTTCTAAAGGAGGTCTTGCTGATGTCCTCATCATTTATTCTCACTTGGTGATATCCAGATCTGAGATCTATTTTTGAAAATATTTTCGCGTCCTTCAACTGATCAAAAAGATCATCGATCCTTGGCAGAGGATACTGGTTCCTGATAGTTATCTTATTCAACTACCGGAAATCAACGCACAGTCTCAACGTCCCATATTTATTCTTCACAAATAGGACCGGGGCTCCGCAAGGTGACACACTGGGGCAAATGTACCCCTTCTTTAGTAGCTCTTCGAGCTGCAATTGCAACTCTTTCAGCTCTGGCGTACTCATTCTATAAGGAGCTTTTGAAACTGGAGCTGCTTCTGGTATCAAATTTATAGAAAAATCAATGTCCCTCTTCGGAGGTAGTCCAGGTACCTCCTGAAATACGTCCTTGAACTCTTTCAGTACCTCATGGTCTTCCAGCTTCGAGACTGCATCTCTGGATGCTTCTCCCACATGGGCTGCAAATAATTGATAGCCTTTCCTGTAACACTTCTTCAGCTGCATGGCTGAGATTTCTCTAACAACCACGACTCTGGGAATTCCTTGGACTGTTACCTGATTTCCCTCATCGTCCAGGCTTGTAAGCCTCTTGTTACGATAGTGCAGAAGGGCATGGTGCTGGTCCAACTAGTCCATCCCAATTAAGCAGTCGTAAGAGCCTAAAGGCAGAATATTCAATTCAACCTTAGTGCTTAATCCTTTCATGTCCACTAAACAGAACTTAACCAATTCAATGACCTTCCTTTTGGTTCCTGTGGCTAATTGCACTAGCCAAGACTTTTCATGTTTTCTTCTTGTTAAACGCAAAATTTCCACCACCCTAAGATCTACATATTTATGGCTAGCCCCTGAATCAATTAAAATAATGAGTGGTCGATTGTTAATCATACCTTCCACTTCAATCATGTGCAATTGAAATTATGCTTTCTTGTTGTCCAGGGATGCATAGATCCTTGGCATTTTGCTACCCATACCCTCCATTGTTTCAGCTTGCTAAACAGTATGGACAGTTCTCGATTTATCTTTTCTGTGGGGGCAGTCTCTGTACCTATGTTTCCCTTTACAACCCCAACACTCCATAGGTGGCGGTCTTGGAATTTGCTCACTCCCTTCAACTTTCCTGGGCTCTCTAAAAGATGACTTTCCCCAAGGACTGTTCCTGAAAAAGGGAGGCTTGTTTCCCTTCTACCTCTGTTCCTTCTTAAACCTCTTCTGGTCATCCCAAGCCTTTCGAAGGATAGGCCTTTCTCTTTGTTGTTCATACAAGCATTTCGCCCTTCTTAATGTTTCTTCCATAGTCTTAGGATCATCATACTGAATCTTATCACCGATGGAAGGTGGAAGTCCACTCAGATTCCTCTGAATCTTGACAGTCTCATCTTGGATGAATGGAACATACTTCAGCAGTTCTAAGAAACTTCGTTCGTACTCATCAATGGTCATGCTACCTAGCTTGAGTTCGAAGAACTCCTTCATCTTTCTGTCATAATATCTTTTGGTCAGGTATTTCTTCTTGAAATACCTCTTAAACTCCTTACAAGTGATATATTTCTCTCTGATGTGTTGCACTTGCACAAACTGATCCCACCACATGGATGCTTTTCCTTTTAGCTGGTACATCGCAATTCTTCCTTCTGCATGAGCAGAGTAGTTTTGCAGTTGGAAATATTTCTTCATGCCAAAAAACCATGTCTCGGCATCTTCCTCCTTCTTATGTTCTCCATCAAATGTTGGAGGCTTGATCTTGTTCATCTCCCCTTTCAATTCATCCATTCCATATTTTCAGTGTTTTCTGGTAGGGGACGGGCTTGACCTACTGTGTGTTTCCCTGCTATAATGCTTTGGGGAGAGACGGTAATGTCTTCTGCCACTCCTCGATCTTCTTCTCCTCTCAGGGGTTCTAAAAATTCTTTATCTTCTTGTGTCACTCTCTTTTTCTAATTTCTTCTCTACTCTTTCCAGGCTCTTCAACATTTTTAAGTTGAATTCACCCTGTCAATCCCTGATTTTCATGAGCTTTTGGATATCAGCTCTGCGAGCTTGGGCATCTTTCTACAATTTTTCAATGAGATTCATCGTACGTCCTTATTTATCTATCTCTTTATATATCATTTCTGATGACGTATGGTACAGAGATATCATCTATCTATCTCTAGACTCAAACTTTTCGGCCTGACCTTTCTAGTACAGATCATCTTCGTATACAGTATCAAGCCCGTCAATACATCATCCTTCGTGATACTCTTTATTGACATGGTATTGAATCCATTTTTCAATGATGTCTTACCTACGATGAAGCTGAGAAAGCTTTGAATGACTTCCACTATAGAGAATGTGGCAGTCATATGTCTAGGTATGCCATTGTCGAAAGTATCTTGCGCGCTGGTTACTTATGTCCTTCATTGTTTAAGGATTGCATTACTGCTGTCCAGAAATGCCACACTTGGAAAACCTATAATCATAAGATTAGATTTCACCCTACTCCTCTTCACCCTATATTTTGTATTTGTCTTTTCACTAAATGGGGCATTGAATTCATGACATGTAACCCTCACTCGGTCGGGGGGCATGGATACATTATTGTAGCTATGGATTATTTCACTAAATGGGCCGAGGCGATGCCTACATTCGATAAAACCAGGAGAACTGCAACACTGTTCATATTCAATCATATCATTACTAGGTTTGGTGTCCCTCAAACCATCTTTACTGATCACGGTAGTCATTTTCAAAATTTATGATGTCTAAATTTACAGAAAATTTGGGTCTTGACCATGAAAACTCAACCCACTATTATTCACAGGCCAATGGCTAGGTTGAAGAAATCAACAAAGTTCTCACTACTATGCTTTGATAGATGATGGGAATTCATAAACAAATTGGCACACGATGTTTTTCTCAGCATTATGGGCCTATCAGACATCTGTTAAGTCTGCCACGGGATTCACAATTTTCTAGTTAGTTTATGGTATCGAAGCAATATTTTCGATTGAATGTGAGATACCATCTTTGAAACTAGCAGTTGAACTTCTCCCCAACACCTTTGTTGAAGAGGAACATCTGTTGTACTTGATGCAATTAGATGAAACCCATTGCAATGTCGCCTTGGTTATTGAAACTCATAAGAAATGTTTTAAAGCCCAATATGACAAGCATGTCAAGCCACATGTCTTTTTTGAAGGTGATCTAGGTCTTCTTTACGAGCAAGATCGTGATTTGCTAGGGGTTGGTAAAGTCGAGCCCATGTGGCAGGGTCCTTATATTTTCAAACGAGTGTTGGAGAAGGGAGATTATGAGCTAGTATATTATGATGGAATCCCTTTGAGTGAACCGAGAAATGGGATTTACTTAAAGAAGTACTTTGCGTAAGTCATTTTTGCATGAGTTCTTGTACTTTAGTGTATCATACTTTTGTGTAATTTTTCGTTGTTTGGTTTCACCCTTCAACTACTTACCTTGCATTATGCTTGGTTTTCAGATGTCGGTGTCTTCATTACCCTACCTTGTATTCACTGATGGCGCTAGTCGCAGTACTCAAAACATAGCATCTATTGCTTGGGCAATCTATGCACCTACAGATGAATTGATTAGTCTACGTGGTGTTTTCATTGGTCGTGCAACTAACAATATCGCAGAATACAATGCAGTCATCGAATTATTAATAGACGTCATTTCACTTGCAATCTTCATCTTGTTGTACAACTTGATTCACAGTTAGTATTCGTACAGTTGAGTAACGTTTATTCTATCCAAAGTCCTACTTTATTAAGGGTATATTTACGAATTCACCTCTTGGAACGTCATTTTGATTACAATGAATATCAACACATTGCTAGATGTCTAAATACATTAACAGATGCATTGGCTAATTATGTGTTAGAAAAACATTTGAGACATTTATAAAATCCAACCACACTTTGTATATACGACAAGTAAGTCGGTAGAAGCCTCATATATATATAATGATAAAAGATTACAAAAAAGTGTTTTTGTCCGAAGACCAAAATATCAAAAATGTGAAGCGCATGGCTTCATATACAATAGCATCAAGGATGTTGCTCGCTATAGCATGCGACTTCCCATGCTACTCTACGGAGCAGTCGACCGATGGAAGTAGACATGCCCACTGTGTGGCATTGATAATGCCTAGGAATATCATCTATGGAAGCATCTAGGAAATTCATTGTGAGTCCCTCCAGATTTTTTTCTAGAATCTCAAAGTCGACAGCAACCACTCCTGCGACAGAATCTCTCTCCCCTCGCCTCTAGATAGGGGATGAACCTGGAGGATGGTAAGGTCCCACATATGCATCATCAAAGAAAATTTTATTAGTCATCGAATAAACAACATAAAAAACATTTAATATCTTTAAAAATAACAAAAACATGATATAAACAAAATTTTCCTTCTTACCTATGTCCCCCCATTGGGAACCCTCAGGAAGATCTAGGTCAAGATATCAACGAAAGTCTAACCCTACATATGCATAATCGTCGACCATGAGAATCTGAGTTCTCAACCAGTCGAGAAGATATTGTTGTACCTAACGATAGGACCAATTGCATGTCGGGCCATGAGGTCCACCCACCTCTTCATTCTCGAATCCTGTGGGGAAGGTATACCCCACTCTACCTCCAAGTGTAAAACTAGGACCCTCTCTAGGAATAAGTATACCAAAATCAACCTGTATCCGAACTGTTTCAACCCACCACTTCTCCAGTTGGTAATTTGTTTTTTTCATACTTTTGATAACCCCTTCACACCAATTGAAGACTCATGGCTCCATACACTCCAATGCATATTGAAAGTAACTCTATAGAGCCATATGGGGAGCTGCACTCCCTGCCATGCATGTTATGGTATAGAGTATAGTCTGTAGACGCAAGTCTCAGAGGTCCCTAATAGCGACCTTACCTCTATGTCTCTGGGTACCCGACACACAATGTTGAATAATGTAGTGGTTCATAGGCTCACCGCCTCCTCTGCTACTTGTTAGGGTCACCCGTCAACCCTGGTGAGACAGTCCTATTAGGAAGTAGATATCCTCGATATCTATAGTGAGTGTGTGGGCACCCACATGAAAATCTTTCTCATTCACATCCCATGTATGAACTAGGTACTCAAGGAGTCTCAGTTGGGCCCTCATACCCTGTAACTTGAATAATTTCAACAAACCACAATCTCAGAGGGCCATCATTGTTCCCAAGTCATTCCCGAAAAAGTATTCTTCCTCCTCATGCTCTCTCTCATTCCATTCCAACATTTTCACCATGGAAGACATGCACAAGAAAAATAAGAGGAGATTAGCATCATAATTTTCTTCCATGGAGAATTTTTATTGACAAATTCATCTTTAAAAAAATTTGGGGTTGTGCATGTCGCATGCCTGTGCATTTTCACAGTGTAAAGTCATCGCACCCTAGCTTTAGGTTCAACTGCGATGACCTTAGATCATCGC
>SNQJ01S0035072.1:60907-89294 GCA_010110895.2 Picea sitchensis | reverse complement strand
TACCCTTATCTGTCTCCGGGAATGCCCCGGTATAGATCTCTTTACAGAGATTCTCTCCTTGGAAAACATTTACCAAGATTCCTAGGAAGAGGGACTTGAAGGAGCCCGTCTTAATAACCTTGTATGAGTTGGGATGACCCATTTAAGGTTTCGAGATAACAGTGTAGGGATATATAACCAATCGATGAATGAAACCTCGTAAGATAACCCATAGCCATTCACGACCGTCAGATTGATGGAAGTAACGAAGGCGTTTCATACCTTGCCCCCTTTTTCCTCTATCTTTGTGAACAAGAGGAAATCAGGATCGTAGAACCCAAGACCCAGGAGAACTTTTGGACCAGTGATCTTTCCACATCCACGAAGTAGTGGAAGAATGCACAAGGTGGGACAATTTGAGCCGTGGGATCTCATCAAAAATCCCATCGGCCGTTAGATCGGGTTAAGATACTCGGAGTTTAGTTTCGGGAGTGTGCGCAGGAAGGGCGGATCTAGACCATTAGATCTCGGTCCAATTACCCGTCAACCGTCGGATCAAACCAGGGTTGTCCTAGGGTTACCTTCGGGAATCCAGCCATCGACATTCCCGTGGACAAGTGACCGAGAGCTTCCATAGTGAAAATCCCGACTCATAACCTGAGCCGTCCATTCAGAGGGACAGGTGTCGGATATCCGAAGAGGGTCGGCATATTGACCATCGGGAAATCGGGATTCTCGAGGGAAAGATAATCGAGACATTACAAGTCCCGAGATCCCGGAGAAATCAAGACCACCCATCTGGAAGGACGCGTGGCAATGATCAGTGTCATCGGGATGAATCCCGACAAGGAAGACGTCCATCGGTGTTTGGTTCATCGGGATGTCGGAGATCCCGGTGACAATTTATTTGTGCATTTTGGAATCGCGATCCACGATATCCCGACAAGATCAGAACCGTCCATCAGTGGGACACGCGTCCAGAGATTCCGAGGAGTTGGAGATCAGAGCATCGGAGATTTCGAAGGTAAGAAACCCTTACAACTTGGAACTGCGAAACGCGATGTCCCAACGATTGAGTGTGGGGCCACAGGGGAGACTAGCAAGGAGGATAGGTGGCAGGTCAAAGGCCGGAAGCTGTCGGAGGACCAGGGCATCAAGAGTCGACAAATTGGTATTTTCGTGGACAAAGGATCGGGGAAATCCATAGAGGAAACCCTGACACGGAATCTGAGCCACCCATTTGGTGGGACGTGTGTCAGGCATCTGAAGGAATTCGGGGATCGACATATCATGGGTTTCAAGGGCGTGTGCACATTAACAACAAGAACCCCGAAACCCTGATGAGGAGGTATGGTTACGGTCATTTAGAGGGAGATCTGGAGTCGTTGATCTCAGCGACTTCTCACCGCCGTTGATCTTGGTTACGGAGGAAGGGCTTCCTAGTGACGTCAAATCGGGAATCTGTGCATCGGGAAATCAGGGATTCTGTTGACAAGAGGTTTGGTTCATATCGACACACGAAACCCCAAACCCTGATAAGAGATAAGACGTGGTCATAGGTTAACAATCATATGGTTCGAAGCCTATAGTCAGGAGGGCTAACACGCAGGGAGTGCTTCGGTATTCGAAGGATCGTGAATCTTGGGGGTGAGTGAATTTTGACATTAGAAACCCCGTAGCCCCGATGGGAGTTATGACCGAGGTCATAAAGAGGAGGTCATGCGAACCAAGAGCTTAGCCTAGAAGGCTAACGGGTATTTAATCCCATTGGGATTTTTGAAGACAGAAACCCCGACGAAAAGGGGCGTAAGACCACAATTATGTTCAGAGATCTGGGTAGGTGAATGGAAGACCTGAAGGATCGGGGATTGGAATTTTTGCCGCTACAAGCTCCGGGGATTCTCATTATTGAGAAATCAACGAAAAACTTTGATTTTTGGTAGTGGGTATGTTACAGTTAAGAAAGAAAATCCTAATATTGAAAGATTACAAGAGGTTCTAGAGGAGACGTCGCGGAAAGAAAAATTATAGAATTTGAGATTCATCGGGATACGAGAACAACGACATATGGCAATTCGCCATGACAAAGCAATATAGTCGTTGGGACCGATATATCTGTTCGAATTCCCCTCCAAATGGATAGAAAAGAATTAAATATTCATTATCAAACCATTGGACCACACTATAATGGAAAGAATAGAGTTAGTGAAGCCTTCATATCCGTTGCAAGGGATCTGTTACAAAAGTTGTCTATTTATCCCGCCGCACCATGCAATGAGAACACTTTTTCTAATTGAGAAATTGAGCTTGCAGCCTTGATTAAAATTGCCCAGTGATCACTACACCTTTTCTTTATACCCTATTTTATTGCCCACGTTACTTTGAGAACTCGATATATCCATCTCGAGCGCGTATGTCCAAAGAGCTCACCACCAAAGAAGCAACTGCAAAAGAAGTTCTGATCGACTTAATGGTTGAAAGAACCATGTCAGGAAGAGGACTGTATACAAGTGTACAGGCATCATCGATGCGAGGAGTGCAAGCCTCCCCATCGACTGCTCAAGCTGGACCATCCCGACCAGCCGACGAAAAGAGAACTAGGAATAGAAACAATCTCGTGAACGCTAGACTGATCCCGAGCATTCTACCTACTTATCTACCACCTCTGAGCGGTACCATCACTTGTGATAGTGTGCCCCACCACTTTGAGTATGCTTTGATCATTGTGTACCTTCCAAAATAATTATTTGCAGTTCATGCCGACCAGGATAAGCTCACCATGTTGAAGTTCAGTGACTTCAACCTCGATGACAGGAAGGATTACAATATGCTCGCCCCTCATAACAATCTGATGTGAACCAAAGGAAAGAACTCCAAGATCATCGCTCAATCATGGACCCAGAACCTTGTGCAGTTAACCCTACTCATTGTAATGAAGATTCCTCACTTTAGGAGGCATAAAGAAATGAACGTGTGCATCAATTTTCTATTTTCCTACTATCGTGGAGGATACTTATGGTTGAACCGCCACATCACAGTGGATCTGACTTTGATTAATCATATCACAGGGTTAAGCATGCAAGGCCACGACATACACGATTTTTACCCCGGCAAGATCGCGGATCTCTCTCTTGCGCATGCGATGTCGAGAAGGGCATGTGAGGCTACAAGGTAGCCTATATCTAGAGTGATGCAATGCACCTTTCCTGTCAGTTGATCACAAGAAATCTAGTTCGCAAGAATCGACTGACCCAAGTGACCAAATTTGTAGTAGACCTCACAGGGAAGTGCGCGGAGGGCCTACATATGAATTGGACCAAATACTTGGTGAACCAGCTAGAAATGGACTGCAGGGAAGTGCAGGACCAAGGGCATGAGTTCCATTTTAGTTGGTTGCTTATATTAATCACTTTCATCACATGGGAGATGCTGAAGGTGCAACCTTCCCAGATGTCAAGCCCTTTGAGCCAATGGCCACAAAGTTTAGTACGCTGTGGTACTCCAGCGAAATGAACAAGTAATGGCAATCCAATGCCATTTTCCACACTTATTAAAACCAACTAAAGATTATAATCTAGGCTATGCCTTGCATCACCCCGAACACACTTCACAGGTTTAGGCCATTGATGAAATTCAACGTGAACCACCACTTCATCTACATCACACCGCGCACTGATGAGAATCACCAACAACTGTAGTCATATTACAAACTAACAAAGGAATACTTAGAAGATATTACTAAGGAGTGGTTGGAGGACCTCCTCATCCCAGCTGACTCCATAGATCTTTCTGATGTTGATAGTCTAGAATCCGTGCACGATACACCTGGACAGAGCAAGACCAAGAAGAATGAAGAAGCCCAGTATGTCCATAACACTTCAGCACAGACTCCCTCTATCTCACCTGAGCATGGAGGTGATGGAAAAGAGATAGATGGCATCGAATTAGAATAGAAGAAGGATGAGGTCACACCGCCAAGAGACGAAGATGATCCCTCAAATAAAAGGAAGATTTCCCCTTTGAAACCTTCTTCAAGGAAAAAAATGAAAGCAACTAGAACCAAGTTTGAGACCACCCTAATGCCCGACAACTTCAACTTCATCATCACTGCACTGAATGACGCTTCGCTGGAGATAGCAAAGAAGAAGGAATCCAAGCAGGAGGAGATGTTCAGTCGGATCAAGGTCAAATTTCAAGAAGTGCAGCATGAACTACATTCCAGCCGCGCAGTATCCACTGCGCCCTTGATGGAAGGAACACCAAAAATGGGAGATGAGCCAGCTCAACTCCACCAGGTTTCTGATATGGTTGAAGATCGCCTTCGACGAGCATAGGAGGAGACAACAAAAGCCACCTAGGCTTTGGCACAAGCACAAGGAGCTCTGTTGGAACAACGCAATAATGCAGAATGAGAGAATCTTGCTATGCAAGAAATGTTTGATGAAGATAAAGCAGAGCTACAACAAAGCAAGGAAAAGTTGCTCACTTAGAAACTTGAAGTTAAGGAAAGGGTCAACATAACACTTCGCTCTATGAAAATTGTTGAAGTCCAGACCAAGGACCAACTTCCACAACAGGTGGCACAATTGGAAGAGGTAATCTAGAAGCTACAACAATGCATCGCAAATCTAGAACTATGTGTTGTACCTGAAACCCCTTAGGAGATAAGAGACCAATGACAAGAAACTGCTCGAAGTGCAGTTGGCCTATTAAAATCTCTTGCCTTGGAGTGCAAGCAACTAAGTAATCAGAGCACCCGGATATACAAAAACCTTACAGAGAATCCATAATTGCAGACGCTGGAGTCATAGCTCCAAGAAGCAAAACATCATGCAGATATGCTATAGGTATAGCTAAAGGCCCTGTCAGCTGTAGACACTATGAAGAGATCACATGAACAATGCACATCTCAACAACAGGTTCATATGCTTCAAAGTAAAGGGATGGAAGTCACTCAATGAATTCAACCTGTGCAAGATCAGGCATTCCTATTACAGAGATTGAGAGCCAAGGAGCAGAGCTTAAACAGGTCATCCTCTCAGTAGAGTAGCACTTGGAAGGATCGGTGAACAACGCACTTATCCAGGAATTCACCGAGCAAGAGGCTACAACAAAGAAGCAAGTCGAAGCCGCTCGAGCCAATATCGAGGCATTCAAGGAAGACTTGGTCAGATACGAGTGACTTGAGACGCGTCACAGGTGAGTGTTGGGGGCATGTTGGCCCTTGAACAAGTTTTGGAAGTTTCTTGGTCATTTTGACCTATTTTGGGACTTCGACAGCCTGTCGAAGGAGGAGTGCAAGACGAAGCAGAGATCACGGGATATTGGCCCCCTTTTGGGCCCCTTTTTGGGTTTTGGGATAATGTAACGGGAAAGGGGTGTCAGCCTGTGGGTTTACCCACACTAAGGCCCACTTTTGTAATATATAAATAAGTAGCTAGGAAAAGTAAGAAGTGTCAATGAGCTAAGTTCTAGACCCAAGTGATGCGAATGTATGCTAAGTGCAAGTAGGGTTTTGGATGCTTTGTGCATGATTGTAAGAGGCTTGTAGGGCCGAGTGCAAGTGGTTACAATATATTGTGAAAGGCTCAGTGTTGTAACATGAGGAAGAAGGATATAGTGGGCTACACAGATATTTTGTCCTGTGTAGAGTAAGGATTGTTGATGCTATGTGTTGTAACTACTTGACTGAAATAATAAAGAAAAAGATTTGGTGGATGGATGTAGCCCCAGGATGGGGGTGAACCACATAAACCCTGTGTCATCTTTCTTTGTGCCCTATCTTTATATGTTCATATGTTATATGTTGAGTGCTTGATATATAGATCTGATGATGTTTAGTGCTAATGATGTGTAGATTTTTAGATATGATCTATGTGTATGTGTTAAGTGCTTGATTTGTTAGATTTGAATAATTTGTTGATTCTAAGTGATTAAATAAGGTAAGATCTCTGTGAAGGATGCAAAGCTCTGTTTTACCAGTGAATTAGATAATGATTGCATGTTAAAGAACTAAGGGTGTTGAACGCTCTACTAAGTAGTATAATCACATATATGTGTCCCAGCTAAAGTTACAGACACTTGAGTCCTGCAACCACCCCTACCTCTACCTCGGGTGAGAATTCATCTGCTTCGCAGGTGTTGCTAAAAGGGCCGATAGTTAGGGTTTTTTTGGTGCACTCTTGTAGCATTGAACCCTGGGTCTACCCCTGTGCCAACAATTAGAGATCTCAACAAAGAAAATATGGCTTATGAGAAAGGAGATCGGGGAGATCAAGGAGTAGGGAATATATTGTACCAATTTTCTAAGGTTATTTTCAGGTTACAGTGGAGAAAAGCGTGGATGTATGCAAGTCACATTGAAGTAAAGTGTGGATATGCACGGATTGACAATGTATGAGTCACGAATTTGTGTAAAATTTTTGAAGAAGGTGCCATTCTCTTAATGTTGAAGATTGAGGAAGGTCTCGTGTTCTGTGATCATATGCACTAGGTTGGTACATGATTAAAGGTATGTTTTTATATGTGGTTTGAGGATTAGATATTTATGTTATATGATTGAGGCATATATTGGATATTCTTTGGCACATGGATAGAGACATATGTTGGTCATTTTGGGAATATGATTTGAGGTATATATTTGGTACATGGTTTATGTTTTATCAGGGATGTTATGGCACATATTTGAGGCATATTTTGGCACATGCTTGGTACATGGTTTGAGGAATATCTTGGTGATTTTGGGAATATGTTTCGAGAGATTTTTTTGGTGATCTTAGCATATGGTTTATGTGAATGGATATGATTTTGAGGATGATGATGTATCAGTGGTAGTGACAGGTTTATTATCAATGAAAGTTCCAGTGACAGGTTGATTCTTCATTTATATTTCAAGGATATAGGAAAGGGAAAGGAAAGGGGGTTGGATCCTCCTTCCAGTTGGTGTTGGATAATTTAGGGAGTCAATGCTTCCTTTAGTTCAGATACTGTAAACTAGGGGGTTTCAGCCTCCTTCTAGTTGAAGCTAGAGAATTTAGGGAGTTGTAGCTTCCTTCAGGTTGGAGCCTATAAACAGGGGTTGGTGCCTCCTTACAGTTGGTGCTAGATAATTTTGGAATTCGGTGCTTCATATGAATGCAATATTCTGATAAATAAGAAAGAAATCTGTGGATTTCTCCCATTTGGGTTTCCACGTAAAAATATATTGTGCATCATGTATGATGTGATGCATTGTTGAATGGTACTATTTATGGTCATATATTCATGATATGTTAAATGCAATCATAAGTGAATGGAATTGTTGATAAGTTAATGTTTACATATTGTGATTAAAAAGGGTAAAAAAAAATCCTTATTGATTCACCCCCACTCTCAGTATTAGTGAATATTCCAACAATTAGTATCAGAGAAGGTACTTCAAAAACAATCTAACCACTGAGGTAGATCATGGACTAGTGCACTAAGAATGGAATGCCATGATTTGATGGTAAAAATTATTCCTTCTGGACAAGAAGGTTGAAAACATTTGTGCAAGGACAGGGATTTGATGTCTGGAAAGCAGTAGTAGATGGATACAAAACACATGCCACTCCCCAACAGATAAAAATTAAAATAAGCTTAATGAAAACAATTCGATGGCCAAACAATCTATTATGAATGACTTGGTTGATTTAGTATATGTCAAGGTTATGCATTGTGATTCTACAAAGGATGTTTGGGAAAAACTTCAAAATGTTTATGAAGGAGATGCCAAATTCAAAGGGGCCAATATTCAAACTTATAAAGGGAAATTTGAACAACTGAAAAGGAAGGAAGATGAATATATTGTAGTTTATTTTCTATGAGTTGATGAAATAGTGAATGGAATTAAAGGCTTGGGAGAAGAAATTAAAGAACCATGAATTGTTCAAAAGGTACTAAGGTCTTTTCCAATGATATTTGACCCTAAGATTTCATCCATAGAAGAAAGAGAAAATATTTATACATTGATCACAGATGAGCTACATGGAATACTTATAGCATATGAAATGAGGACAAAATGAGATCATCCATCCAAGAAGGAAGCAACTTTCAAATAATCCAAGAAGCCAAGAAAGAATAAGAAGAAGTCAAAGTCAAATTGTAGTTGCAACATTGATTCAGATGAAGATAAATAAATGGCCAACTTCATAAGGAAGTTGAAGAGAGGAATTGGAAAGTACAATGGTAAGTTTCCTTTAATATGATTTAAATATGGTAAAATTGGTCATTTTGCTAATAATTGTTCTTATGTTAAGAACATAAATAATGATGAAGAAGAAGATCCTAAGAAGAAAAAGAAATATCAGAAAGGAGACAAGAAAAAGAATAGAAAAAATTCTTTAAGAAAACCCTCTATTCAAAAGAAGACGTTTCCTCATCAGATGAGGATCATGATGGTGACAGTGACTTGGAAAGAGTACTCTTTATGGATTTGGAAAATTATGAAGAATGTTCTGAAGAAGAAGGTGAAGTAGATCTTGAAGCAGAACTAATCAACACCTTAAGTGAGCTAAAAAGAGAAAGGAAGAAAAAAAAGTCAGTCAAGGACTAATTGATCAATCTGAAGGAGGGTTATGAATCTAAAGGTCGAGTAAGAAGTCCAGTAGATGATTATGAATCTAAAGGTCGAATAAGAAGAGGCTAGAAGGATTGAAGAAATGCTAAAAACTAGTTGGAAGAAAAGGAGAAAATGAAGGAAAGCTTGGAAGCATAAATAATCTCACTAAGGAAGGAACTTCAAAAGAAAGACATGCAAAAAAACAACACCAAAATATTGGATGAGATCATTAGCATTCAAAATCCATGCTATGACAAGTATGGAATAGGATACAAACAAATGGACATTGAGAAGGGTTTGAGCTCCATGATGGTAGAAAAGGAAGCATAACAAAGGAGTTATACATAAGTCAGCATAGGTCCCATAAAGAAGGAAGAATGCAAGCCTTCAAAGAAGAACTTTCAGGAAATGAAAATAACTCAAGAAGAAGATTACAGAAGAGCGACACCATTTAGAATATCCCCCACACTCAGGTACCAAACTATTTTTCTTGGCTTATATTATTCCTATAACAATTTTTGGCACAAATCTATAATTTTAGATCCTATGCTAATAACAGAAGAAACTTTGAAGGACATTGTAGAATTAATCATCTCAGGAATCCTCATGAAGCGTATAACAAAAACTATAATAGTTTTGGATCATTAAATAATGAAGTAGAATGTTATAAATGAAACGATTTTGGACACATGGATGAATATTGTAGATTGATTGTTCCTCCAAAGGAACCAAAGCAGTATATCAACAGTCATGTAAAAGAACCATCAAGGATATGGAAAAGGAAACAAGATAAGTTGAACATTGAAGAATGTTCCATTTCTCTACAAACCCAAAGAAGAAAATATGACTGGTACATTGATAGTGGTTTTTCAAAACATATGACAGGTGACAAGGATAGGTTTGAAACTCTAAAKAAAGAAAGAGATGGATCAATTTCATTTAGCAATGATAACTCAGCCAAAATTATAGGAAAAGGCACAATCAAGCTTGGAAGTAAAGATTCCATGGCATAAAATCTCCAACTTGTCAAAAAATATGAAGCATAATATGCTAAGTGCRAGTCAAATGTGTGATGAAGGACATACACTTCTATTTGATTCAAAGAAATGTGAGATAAGGAAAGAAGAATCAGACAACTTGGTGGCAAAAAAAATAAGGACCCCAAACAAAATATACATCTAAACTGAGATTGGAAAGGAAATATGTTGCATGGGAAGGGAAAATGAAAGTTGGCTCTGGCATAGAATAATGGACCATATGAACTTTGACAATCTTTTCAAAATTGGCAGAAAGGAATCGGTAAGAGAAATGCCTGAAATTTCAAAGATAGAAAATACTATGTGCAAGCACTATCTACATGGAAGAAAAACAAGAACTGAGTTCAAAACAAAGGAACACTCTTCAACTAAACCATTTGATATTTTACACACCAATCTATGTGGAACTATGAGAAGAATATGGATAAATGGTGAACAATACTTCATGCTACTTATTGATGATTTTACAAGACTGATCGCAATATGTTTTCTCAAGAAAAATTCAAAGGCATTTGAATGCTTTGGGATATTCAAAGAGATGGTTTAAAATGAGATTGATTTTAAAATCAAGTGCTTAAGATCAGACAATGGAGGTGAGTTCACATCTAAAGAATTCATGGAATTTTGTGAAGAGCATGGAATAAAAAGTCAATTCTCATCAGCTAAGACACCTCGAAAAAATGGAATCATTGAAAGGAAGAACAAAATTTTATAGGAGATGGCCAGAAAAATGTTGAAATATTCCAAGTTGAGTAATATATTTTGGGTACAAGAAGTACATACAATCGTTCATATCTTGAACAAGGGAATGCTTAGAAGTAACAATGATAAGATTCCATATGAGCTATGGAAGGGAAGACTGATGAATTCCAAACACTTTAGAGTATTTGAAATAAAAAGTTACATAAAACGAGAAGATAACATGACTGGAAAATTTGACTCTCGATTTGATAAATGTATACTGGTTGGATACTTAAGGAAAAACAAGGCGTACATATGCTACAACCTAAGACTTATCCAGATTATTTTTGGCATGAAATGAGAGCGGAGATATAATAAATAAATGTACATATATATATCATATATCCACTAATTAACAAAAATATATCAGATATATAAACATAGAGATACAGTAATACACAATTTCTATTAATGAGCGAAATGTACAGATTGTAAAATCACAGAGTGAAAGACTTGCTAGAATGGTGGAAGCTTATCTATGAGAAGAGATGTGATGGATATGCTCATTCGGAATAATATTATTACAATTATTCTTTAAAGGAATTTTTAGCATAAAGAAAATCCAAAACCCTAACCCCAGAAGATGAAAATCCAACAGTTTTGTGGACCCCATTTTGGGTAGTTTAATGTATCCCTTCCTGGGGGCATAACTTTGCCATATGATCTCCATTTGGGGCATAGGATATCTCATTAGAAATGTATCATAGAGGATATTAATTTTGCAATGTCAATAAGAGACTTAAATTATCAATGAGGTGCTTGATCCAAAAAAACTTCATTTAGGTCCTCAAAATGGCCCCGAAAGTTTATGAACTGAAAAACTGCTAAAAATAGTAAATTGCCAAAAGAATGTTTTGAGCCAGTTGGAATAGGTGGGTGGCCACATATATCTACCTAGATCAATCCTCCATCCTTAGGAATAAATGGTCTCCATTGCGTTGAGTGCCCGGGGGAGAGGGAAAAGCATTTGTTGAATATGCATCTTGATGAGTTGCTTGCCTTGCTGGAGAAGTTGTGTTGCTTAGATTGTTGAAGGTTGTCGTGAACTTGTGGCTGGAAGGTTTGGACATTTTTAAACATTATGGATACATGAAATGACTATGTGTAGAATTAATCCTTGCGCTTTACTTCAATCTTGTCAACCTGCTTCTTCTGGACAAAAGGTGATTGGACTAAGGTTGCAGTGGTTGCGGTGTTCTTTTATTCACCTTTTGAACAGATTGTGAAGAAGCTAAATTTTGTAGTATGATATACTACCTTGCAGCATTGTTTAGGTGTGACAGTAGTTGGAAATACCTCTAGTATCATGTAGAGATGACCCCCGAGAGTAACAATGACACTACGGGGTTGAGAATCATAAATAACATGGCACTTCCACATATATGGCTAGCCCAACAGAACATCACAGACATCCAGTGGGGAAACATCACATAATACCTCATCCTTGAAGGGATGGATTCCATATGAAAATTGACACTTTTGGCTAACACGTAGGTCTCGTCCCTAGTGAATCCACTCGATGAATGGTTGTGGATGTGTGGTGTTGTCGACAATCCCAACTGTTTGATTACCTCTGCTGAGATGATATTCTTATGGCTTCCGCCATAAACAATAAAATGCAGTGGTGTCCCCTTCACCCACATCTGTGAATGAAAAAGATGCTCCCCCTCTTCATGATCTGCTGGTTCTTCTGGTTGAATTGTTGCGGTTGCAACAATAGCAGTGAGATCTATGCCGATGATTTGTCTTCTGCCATTATTTTTTGAATTAGATTCTGAATCTGGGTTCATATTTTTCTCTTTGATCTCGGCCACCAATGACTGTTTTGAGTGACATTCATCGATTTTGTGCCAAGGGATTTTGTGGAAATCACACTACTTTCCAGAGTCCTTCTTCGTATTCCCATGACCCTTTTTTTCCTCTGGCTTGGACAGGTTTTCTAGAGGTTGTTTTTTAGGGTTGTCTTTGTCATGCTTTGGTTGTTGTAGATTTTTAGACCTGAACTCTTGTTTGTTCTGGTGCCTAAATTTCTCCTCGATTTTAACAACATATCCATAAGAAACACCCAGTGATGAGATGTCCAGAAAATGCATTTTAATTTGGATGTATCTGTGTAGATCCCCACGGTATTTCAAAACCAAATGTCGCTCAGAGTCTTTGATACCCAGCTTGGTGTGAAAAGTATTGAAGGTATTGATGAACTCTGGCACTTATTGGCCCCTTTCTTTCCATAATGTGGTCCATCTCATGTATTAGTCATCATAGTTTCCAACAGGGTAATATTGTTCCTTGATCACATCCACAAAAAATCCCCAGTGGGCTCGGCCCCATATATTCTAGACTGCTCTGTGGAAATTTTCCTAGTAAGTTTACCACCAACTTTTGACATGCAAGTGAGCCTTAAGGAGTCTGAAGGTGATCTTTTCCCTGTCAAAGAAATTATGAACAAAGAAATAACCTTCTATCATATTTAACCATTTTTCTAGGGTATCTGCATCTATCTGTCCTTCAAATACATGAGTATAAAAATTAACTTATACCTTGAAAGGAGAGGTGCCTCTGAAGTGGCCACTTGATGAAGACACGCCTGTTGTTATCGATAAGAATTGAAGGATGTGGGAAAAATTCTCCATCTTTTCATCCCTTTTCGTGTGAGAGCTTGCTCAAGCAACATATTAATAGAATCGTCTGCTCTGTCGTTTTTATTTTCTTYCGCCATGGAGGGMTTCTTGGGAGTGTGAGAGAGATTTTCCTCAAGAGAGACAAGATCGACACCCAACTTGCTATACTTGGACCTCGTCAGGGACATGCACTGAAAAATGATCAAGAGAAGCCTGCTCTAATACCATAGATCCAGATTATTTTYGGCACAAAATGAGAGTGAAGATATAATAAATAAATGTACAGAGATATATCATATATACACTAATATAACATAAATTTATCAGAGATATAAACATAGAGACATAGTAATACACAATTTCTATTAATGAGTGAAATGTACAGACTATAAAATTACAGAGTGAAAGACTCGCTAGAATGGTGGCAGGTTATCTCTAAGAAGAGATGTGATGGATACACTCATTCATAGGAAGATGATTACAATGAGGCTCTAAATTCCTTTTTAACATAAATAAAATCCAAAACCCTAACCCTGGAAGATGAAAAGCCAACAATTTTGTGGACTCCGTTTTGGGTAGTTTGGTGTATCAACTTCCTGAGGGTGTAACTTTGGAATACGATCCATGTTTGAGGAAAATGATAGCTTGTTGGAAAGGTATCATCGAGGATATTAATTTTTGGGGATCCAAAAGATCCTTTGGCTCTCATTGAGGTGCTCGATCACGAAAATACTTCATTTAGGCACTCAAAATGACCCCAGAAGTTTAGGAACCGAAAAATTGCTAAAAATAGTAAATTTCCAGAAGATTGTTTTGAGCTAGTTGGAATAGGTGGGTGGCCACCGATATCCACCTAGATCAAAGACTCGAAAAAATAGTGGAAAACATCAATGTAAATATTGATTTTCAACAAATGTGTTGAAGACTAGAGAAGAAAGAAGAAATTCGAAAGAGTAGGAAACAGAAGAAGAACTAAAAGAAAAAGAGGGAGAAGAATAGAAAGAAGAGAAGAAGCCAAAATAAAAACAAGAAGAAAACGACCAACAATATTTTTAGATACATTCTAGGACACCCAACCTCCAAGTTTAGAAGAATCATCCACTAGAAAAAAATTATTGGAGATAAACATGTAGGAATAGAAACCAGAGGAAGCAAACATGTACGTACACCAAAACAAAGACACCTAGCACTACTATCCATAGTTCAACCCAGTAGATTTGAGGAATCCATCAATGATGAACATTATATCAAGACCATGGAAGAATAATTGAATCAAATAGAGAAGAATGAGACATGGGAACTAGTTCCAAGACCTGAGGACAAAATTTTGATCGATACAAAATGGGTGTTCAGAAAGAAAAAAAAAAGATGGACAGGTAACCAGAAAGAAGGTAAGTCTAGTATGAAAAGGATATGCTCACGTTGAATGAGTAGATTTTGAATAAAATTTTTATCCTATTGCTAGAATGGAAGCAATCAAAATGATCCTTGCCTATGCATGTTCTAAAAGGATCAGAGTATATCAGATGGATGTAAAATCAACAATTCTAAATGGAGAATTAGAATAAGAATTCTACATCTAACAACCAAAAGGGTTTCTATTGTTAGAAAGAGAAGACTATGTTTGCATATTGAAGAAATCTCTGTATGGACTCAAGCAAGCTCCTAGAGCCTAGTATTCAAGATTGGACAAGTACTTACAACAACAAGGTTTCAGAAAAGGAAATGCATATAGAAATATTTACATAAAGTGGATCAGGACATCATACTTATTATTTAAGTGTATGTGGATGACATCATCTTTGGAAGTGACGATGACAATATGAGTAAGAATTTTTCCAAAGATATGTAGAATGAATTTGAAATGTCCATACTTGGTGAGTTGACTTTCTTTTTGGGACTTGAGATATCTCAACTAGATGAAGGTATTTTCATTTGTCAAACCAAGTACATCAAAGATATGTTGAAGAAGTTTAGAATGGAAGATTCCAAACCCGTAAGTACTCCTATGGTGACTCGTTGCAAGTTGAGAAAAGATGATGAAGTCCAAGGAAGTAAATCAAATACTCTATAGGTCAATGTTTGGAAACCTACTCTATGTGACAGCCTCATGATCAGATGTGATGCAAGCAATTGGATAGGTTGCAAGATTTCAAATAGTACCGAAGGAAACTCTTGTTATGGTAGTAAAGAGGATCTTCAGATATCTTCAAGGAACAACGTAGTTTGGATTGTGGTATCCAAAAGGGAATGAGATGACTATGGTCTCCTACACAGATGCAGATTGGGTAGGAAGCATTGATGATAGTAGAATTACTAGTGGAGTAGCCTTATACTTTGGTGATTGTTTGGTGTCCTAATTAAGTAAGAGGCAATCCTTAGTATCCTTTTCTACATTATGAGCAGAATATATTATGGAACCAACATGTTGTACTCAGGTCCTCTGTATGAACAAAACACTACAAGACATACAATTAAAATATGATGAGCCTATTCCAATATTTTGTGACAATATGAGTGCTATAAGTATCTCCAAGAATGCAATGATGCATTCCAAGACAAAACATATTTTGATTAAGTTACACTTTATATGAGAAAAAGTTACATAAAATAATATCAAGTTGGAGTACATTGGGACAAAAGAATAGATTTCATATATCTTCACCAAACCTTTCCGAAGCAAGACATTTGAGTATCTTCGACAGAAACTTGGATTCATTTCTGCCCCATGATAATCTACACAACTTTTTGCAAATAAGACATGGGGAGATAGATAGTTAGGGGGAGTTACCCTTTTCCATTAATGTCAAAGGGGGAGAGAAATAAAAAACGCATGAAGATATGGGGAGCACATGAAGAAAGGGGGAGTATAATTGTTTGCATCATTGCCAGGGGGGATTGTTGAAAAGTTGGTTATCATTGATGCCAAGCATTAAAGAAATCTAGAAGATTCTAGAAGTGATGGGTGTATTTGAAGAAGTCTCCAAAGTGTTCCCCTTATGGAACAACTTTAATCATGGCCCTCATAGGAAGACACTTTGAATAAGTCTACAAGAAACCTTGAGAATATGGTTAGAAATCCCTGAAGGCGTGGTCATGAAGCCCAAAGTTAAGTGGAGAAACAGAGTGTGAAGGACATCATAACCACATGAAAAAACATCATATATGGATAGTCTTCATCATGTCGTTTCCAATGATAGGCGGTACACCACGTGGTTCCTCATGGTTGAGAAGTTATGATCTCTTAAATTTGAAGCCCCGCAATATGGTCAAGAAGCCACAAATCTAAGTTCAAAGAACTACATGGACATACATGTTCCAAGGATTAATGCGACCCTAGATAATAAGCAAGTTGAGTTTCATTTGCACATGATTGAAGTGGAAGATAAGATTAATGACCAACCCATTGCTATTTTAATTGATTCAGGAGATACTCATAGTTATCTAGATCATAATATGGTGGAAAGATTCAAATTGCTGAAAAGTAAGCTTGGAAAACCTTGGTTGGTGCAGTTAACTACATGAGAAAAAAGGAAAATTAATGATATGGTTAAGTCATGTCCAATGGAAATGAATGGACTGCACACAAATGTTGATTTGAATATCATACCTTTGGTCTTGTATGATTGCTTCATTGGTATGGATTGGTTGGACCAACATCATGTCATTCTAGATTGTTACAATAAGGCATTTACTTACTTGGATGAATTAGGAATCTTAAGGACAGTTCAAGGAATTCGAAGAGTTGTAACTATCAGAGAAGTTTCATCCTTTCAATTGAATAAAAGCTACAAGAAAGGATGTCAAGTATTTACAGTGCACATGGAGGAGCCACCTAAGGATAAAGTGCCAAATGTTGAAGACTTCATAGTACTGAAATAATTTGAGGATGTCTTTAAAGATATACCAGGGTTTCCACTGAAAATAGATATTTATTTCTATATAAACCAGATGTCGAGAGAAACACCCATATCCAATACTCCTTATAGGATGAGTACGCCAGAGCCGAAGGAATTACGGATGCAAATCGAAGAGCTTCTGAAGAAGGGGTATATACACCCAAGTGTGTCACCTTGGGGTACTCCAATATTGTTCGTGAAGAAGAAATATGGTATTGTGAGACTTTGTATCGAATTTAGGCAGTTGAACAAAGTAATAGTAATGAATAAGTATATTTTTCAAAGGATAGATGACCTCTTTGACCAACTTAGGGGAGTGCAAATATTTTCATAGATTGATCTCAGATATGGATATCCAAGTGAGAATTAAAGAAGAAGACATCAACAAGATTGCCTTCAGAATGAGGTACGAACATTATGAGTTCACAGTGGTGCCTTTTGGGTTGTCAAATACACCACCTGTCTGCATGTATTTGATGAAAGGAGTTTTTATAAATTACTTAGATAAGTTTGTCATTGTATTTCTAGGTGACATACCTATTTACTCAAAGTCTAAAGAAGAGCATGAGAAGCACTTGAATATGGTGCTACAATTTTTTAGGGAACATTAGTTGTATGGAAATTTGACAAAATGCTCATTTTACCAACAACAAATTCATTATTTGGGTCATATCGTTTCTAAGAAAGGAATAGTTATGGATCCAGAAAATATAAAAGAATTGTCACAGAGGTGAGGTCCTTCATGGGACTTGTAGCTTATTACAGAAGGTTCATTGAAGGCCTCTCAAAGAATGTGCATCCAATCACATCCTTGCAAAATAAAGGTGTGTTATTTGAATGGACTATGAATTGTGTAAGGAGTTTTCAACACTTGAAGAGTTTGTTGGAAAGTGCACCAATTTTTAGAATTGTTGATTCAAATGAAGACTTTGTTGTGTGCATAGATACATGCAAGGAAGGGCTCGGTAGATTCCTTAGTCAGAATGGGCATGTGATATGCTACGAATCAAAAAAATTAAAATAACATGAAAGGCTCTATGCTACTCATGACTTAGAATTGGAAGCCATGGTGCATGCCTTAAAGATGTGGAAACACTATCTCATGGGTAAAAGATTTGAGCTAAGAAAATATCATAGTGGTCTAAAGTATCTGTTTGGACTACCAATTTTAAATGCCAAACAAAGTAGGTGGTTAGAATTCCTCAGTGAGTATGACTTTGACATAAAGCATATCAAAGGAAAAGAGAACAAGGTGGTTGATGCACTCAACAGGAGGGTGCATGAGATGCATTCTACAACCATTATCATGTACAAATCATATTAGTGTGACAGAATTTTAGAATTTTCCAAATCAGATCATCACTATGTGGACTTAAAGGTGAATTTACAGCAAGGTATGTCACAACATAAATTTGAAGGCTATGAGCTAAAAGAGGATGGAATCCTCATGTATAGACGCAAAGTCTATGTGCCAAATGTTCAGGAGTTGAAATATCTATTATTTTCAAAGATGCATAAGGTTACTTATGAAGGACACCCAAGATACCAGAAGACACTTGTCGTAGTAAAAAAACAATACTAATGTCCAAGCATGAAAAATGAGGTTGTTAATTTTATTTCTAGATGCCTTGAATGTCAAAAGGTCAAGGTTGAGCACACACATCTAGATAGTTTGCTACAACCTTTTCCCATTCTTGAGTGGAAGTGAGAAATTGTAACCATGGATTTCATTACTAAGATTCCTATGAATGCTAAGAAACATGATTCTATTATGGTAGTGGAAGACAAGCTTACTAAAGTTGCCCATTTTATTCTAGTGAAGTCGGTGGACCCGAAAAACAACATTGCTGAAATACACATGTGGGAAATTGGTAAGCTGCATGGTGTACCTAAGACAATTGTATCTGACAGAGATTCCAAGTTCACCTCGAACTTTTGGAAATGGATATTCAAAGGATTTGCGGCAAATATGAACTTTAGCACAACGTATCACCCTATGACATATGGACAAACATAGAGGGTAAATCGGGTGATTGAATATATGCTCATGATGTATGTGATGGATTAGCCATCAAAATGGGAAGACTACCTTCACTTGGTAGATTTTGCTTACAACAATGGGTATCAAACATCTTTAAAGATGAGGCCATTTGATTCACTTTATGGTGGAAAGTGAAACACAACAGTGAGTTGGGAAAACCAAGCAGACCACATAGTGGTTGGGCCAGATATTCTCTGGGAAATAGAGGAGAATATGGTAAAGATAAGGAAAACTTTAAAGGTTACCCAAGACAGGTATACAATTTGCGTAGATAAAGACATAATCCATAGAGATTTTAATGTGGGCGACCATGTGTTCTTGAAAGTAAAATCCAAACACAGTTCCTTGAAGTTGGGAAATTCTTCTAAGTTGGCATCGCGCTACTGTAGACCATTCAAAATCCTAGAGAGGATTGGTCATGTCACATATATGCTTGCATTTCCTGCATCCTTGTGTATTCAATAATTTTTTACATGTATCATTGCTTAAAAGTACGTACTTGATGCTAATCATATTATTGATTAGAATGTGATTCAAGTGGAGCTAGAAGGCAATTTTTGAGTGTGACTAGTTTTCATATTGGATCGAAAAAAAAGGCAGCTCTTGAATCAAGCCATGGAGCTAGTAAAGGTCCAATGGACCTGGTATGGTCCCAAGGATGCAACTTGGGAGTGCGAGGCTTCTATACGGGTAGAGTATCCACATCTTTTTGAAGATTTTTGAAATTTTGTATGTACATGTGTATATAATGCGCTGAGGATAGTGCATAAATAAGGGGGAGGGGAATGTGATGTCCCTAATTTGAACCCCTTTTTAACTGTACATATAGGTTGGTGAGACATTGGTACAAATTGTAAATGTAGATGTACATATAGGTTGGTGAGTTGTTAGTACCAAGTTTTGGTTTTGCGCGCACCTGAGTAATGCACAAAGATTGTTATCAAATAAAGGGTGCACACATTTCATAGTGATGTGTGCACCTGGGTAAGTGCAGATGGTTGCACATCAAAGGAAGGGTTCATACACACTACTACATATGAAAAAAAATTCCATGGTTTTTCATTGCTATTGCCACACATATCCGTCGCACTTTCCACAAAAGCAAAGCCTATTTTTTGTGGAAATTTTTTTGTCGCTATATCCACGAACCAGTTATTCATGGAAATAGTGACAAAATAATCCCTCCACGTGTCATCATCCTCAAGATAGGTTTACCTTATAAAGCGTGGCAATAGCGATGAAACTTTGTTGCAATAGGGATGAAAAACCGTGCCAAAGTAAAAAAATTACCAACAGATTACGATGCAGATGCCATACGTCCGACAGAAAAGTGTGGAAAGTTGCGACAAAAAGGCGTGGCAATAGTGACAAAAATGTTTGGTAGAGAAAAAATTTACGACGCAGATGGTATATGTGCGATGCAAAACCATGGCAAAGTGAGACGAACATTCGTCGATATTGCCAGGCTTAATAAAACCTATTCATTGCCTTGCGACGAAAGTTCGTCGATATTGCCACGCTTAATAAAACACATTCATTACCTTGCGATGAACTATCGTCGATATTTCCACGCTTCCTATAGTTTTTTTTTTTTTTAAACTACATGATAAGTTGGATGTTGGGATTCGTGATTGACCCATACTCAATATTTTCATGTGTGATTTACCCTTCAAAGGGTTTCTTATGTGATAAGGGCTTATTATAGGGGGTTTTGGGACTTATTAGGTGTCTTTCTTAGTGGACCAAAAGGGAAACCCAAGGCACCTTGGGATGAAGGGGAAGATAAAATATATTCCCTTGAATGAATGGTTTTAATTGAGATATTGGGGCTTTGAACTAGAGGTCAAAAACAATTTGGTAGGGGTATCCCAGGGGGGCAATATGGGAGATGTGTTTTTTTTAAATCTATCACTATGCTTGTGAGAGTGGGCCAACCCTTTACTTATCCACTTCAATGCACTCACAACCATTAATCAATATTAATATAGACTGGTCACAATAATTACCTTGAATATCAAATTTAACCTATTAATGTGAAGGGATAATCACATCATGAGGTTAAAGGCATTCACACCCTTTCAACAACTATGTTTGTAGCCTTTTGGATGAGGAACTTGTAGCCTTGTGGTTGAGTCATTCCTTTACCAAAAAAATGAAGGTTACTCACACTCATATGAATGAAAGAAATCAAAGTTAATCGTCAAGATTTACCGACTAATACATTTAATTTGTCAACCCAGGGGCCTGAATGTTTTATAGGATACCATGCACTGCATGTGCAGACTGTCCTTCTTTCAATATTGATCATGTAAGTAAACAATCATTGCAGTAAAATAAAGAACATAAACTAGATTACTAGTGCTTAAACATAAATAACTATAACATTCAAATGAAGCAGGAAAACTGTAAATGAAGAAGAACACACAGATATAATAGATTCCACACAAAACCAAAACAAAACTATATCATAAGCTGACAACACCTGACTAGAAGAGCGGGATCAACTCCCCGATCAGGGCTGCGGTGAACTAACTACCATGAAAACTCATAAACTCAGAAGAAACTCAATTTCCATTAAATAAAACAAGATTACATAGGTTGCAATCTTGATACATGACAACTCCTAGCTAGTTGACTGACTGGATAATCCCTTCTCTATCTTTTCTTGACCTTTAATACAATTCGTGGAGAACATAGCATCCCAATATTAGGGTAACATCTCTTTCTAAAAATACAAAAAGGCTGAACCAATCAACATAACCTAATGTTGGACCATGGAACAAGTCCTCTTTTTCACCTTCAACCCGCGAACTACACTGCATCCTTGACCGCATCATATTGCCAGACTGTGTTTTCTCTTTTCCTATGAGATTTCAGATATTAGTGATTCGCTTTGGTAAACCCCCAACCAATATCTAATGTTTTTGAACTAATACACACAATGACATAATAGAGGTTCATTCTTACCCTTGTGGTTACACACAATATCTCAAGGAATACAGAAATGGAGGTAAATAAGGATAGAAAAAGGTGGTAGAAAACAAGAAATTTCATGGGCCAACATCTCCCCTAAACTTTAGTCACGTGCACGTCCTCGTGCAGGTCATCGCTTTCTCAGATATTGGTTGGAACCTTGATGTTGGGCATGAAGTTTTGCTATGTCATATGCCTCATCCATATCTATCCTTGGAAACTTATATCCCCTAGTCAATATTATATCCTTCCACCATTCTCTCTGGACCTTGTAATCAGGTTGATATTGATCAAGTGGCATCCATATGATGGGGAATGAAAATATCAAACCTATCCATCGAACCCCACAAAACCACATACATGATATATACTTGGATATTATTTTCATGGCTCTGCGAAAATTGGGAGCCCCAAATGCTTCATGTTCCCTAACAGTAGGTGGTGATAAGGCCCATCTATGGTCACATTTTTCAAGTGCCTCTTCCTTGCAATGGGTCAACTGTTTTATGCAAATCTCATCACACCATTGTTGTGTAGTTTCCATATTTTGTGGCCAATTGGGAATCCGTCTGAAATAGTTATGTTTGTTGATGATCTGTGTAACTTGAAAGTTCCCCATTCTAATTTGAAGGGGTCTGTGTACTCGATTTTCCTTGAAATAATAAAGTTCCTTCTTCCACTTCACTTGGTTAATGGTGTAGGAAAGGAAGTCCCTCAATTGGACATCTCCCACATAAGGAATTGGATTTAATTTTTTATTATCTCTTAGCAGGTAGTTGTGCATGTACATTTCACACATGAGATGTTGTGTGAGGATGTCATGACTTCTCAAAGTCCTAAGAAACTGTATGGGGTCTTTAGTATTATAAACCATCTCTTGGTAAATACATTCCAGACAGAAAAATAAATATTGTTCATGAAGGAACAATGCATAGCTAAGAGAAGGGGAGTGTCGCGTTACTACCTGCTGGGTGATATCATACATATCATGTTTTTCATCTCTTAACATCTATATCTATGCCTCCATATCTATAATCTTTTCCTTTTGTTTCTCGCCATTGTTCTTATCTTCTTCCAACTTTTCCTCATAGTCACCAATGACTCTAGCAGCCTGCTCCCTTATGTCTTTCAATGTCCTTAGGTGCACCGAAGAAGGGACAACTCTTGTCCGAAACTGAGATACAATTTTCTTCCACTTCTATATCTCGGCTTTCAACAAAACTACCTGAGCTTCAGTTCAGTTGTATATGTCATTGGCTCATCTTGAGTAGATTCAGTTACTGTGGAAGTGTGCAAAATTGGCTCAGTCTGAGTGGTTGCTGGTACTGTAGAGGTGTGCAAGATAGGCTTGGTCTGAGTAGCTACTGTATGCAACACCAACTCATTTTGAGTAGCTGTTGTTACTCTGGGTGTATCGATAGTTTGAGTAGTTGTCGATACTATGGGAGTATCGACAATTTGGGTAGCTTCTGAAATAGTCTCCTTGACATTTCTCCTCACTTATTCCTTGGAAATTCTTTTGTATCTTCGTGCTCATTTCTTTAGGCGGAGCACCTGCTTCTTTAGCTTGGAATTATCAATCCTCAATTGCAGACTTTCTCTAAAGGTTGTCCTATAAGGGTCCTAAATAGGGGTTCTTCTCCTTGCACAAAATTCGACAAATTCCTGTTTGACATGAATTCCTTTAGCCCATCCTCTAGGAGGAACCTCATTCTGATCTTCATTTCCTACAGCCTCTATGCCTGACTCTTGTTTAACTCGCACTTCTCCTGGAATAGTAGCACCCAACTCTCGTTCAGGGTTTTCAAGAGAAGCATGCTCTGACGCTGGTTCTTGTGTAACGACGTTAGTCATTTCTTGCTCACAAATTGGAGGAGTAGTTGTTGTGTCTTCAAAAATAGGGTTTTCAGGAACGACATGTTCTGACGCTAATTCTTGTGTTACAACATCAGTCATTACCTTCTCACCTATGGGAGGAGTAGCTACACCATCTTCACAGACGTGAAATTCAAAAAGTTATGGCGTTGGTGCTTGTGTGACATTGTCAATTAGCTCTTGTTCATAGATTGGAGGAGTAGCAACATTCCTCTCCTGGTCATCAAACAAAGGGGTATCAACATCCGTCTCATGATCATATGAGGGTGGAATAGCAGCGTCTCTTTCTTGTTCATCTGCTAAGGGAGTAGCAACATCTCTTTCTTGTTCATCTTTTGAGGGAGTAGCAACATCTCTTTCTTGTTCCGGAAAAGGGTTTGGAGGAATACAACCCTCTGCTTCCTCTTCTTTTGAATCCAGGTTAATGACCTGCCTCATTCCCCCAACTTATCTAACTTCCACTGATGGTTTCCATGTTTCCTCATATTCATCTGAGGCATATTCCTATGTATCAACACTCGTTCTCAGCCCTTCTGCAATAGTTTCGGCAGCCTTTGCTAACCTTCTTAACCCATCTCTCTCTGCTAGGGTTTCTTCTACTTCTGGGATAAGTTTTGCCAATTCCTCTTCCGAGAGTCTTATGAATTGCGACCAACTCATAGGGGTTCTATGTAACACCATGTTTCCCCCAGTCTATAAAAATAACTATACTGGCCAAGAACTGTGGAAAACTCAAAAATGTGAATGTGTGATGTGAATGGACCTTGTGGAAAAGGTCGATGAATTTAAATAATAATAGAAATATATATATGTATTGCAGGACTACTGAGAGGGGAAGGTGCTAAAAAAGAGACCATGATGGCTGAAGAAAGGTGGTGGAAGGCACCTGGAAATGTGGCATTAACTTCCGTCGAAACCAATAGTGTATTTGGACTTCACTAGCCCAGAGAACCAAGAGCGGCTCGCTGGCCCCGAATTAAATTACTCATCAAGATTGGTAGGTAAAGGGCTTCTCATGAGTAATGAGGGATGGGGGTGAACCACCCATCCATAGAGTCCTCATACCTGACCACTGCGAGGAAAATCGTGCCACACGCAACCTCGTCAAACATAGAAAAGGCAAGAAGTGTGGACGATCAAGGGTAGATGCGAGGGGAAGAGGAGAACTATGGAAAAATACAGAGTGAGTTTTAGCAGAGAAGAAGGAGAGTAACCTTCGTTCTTGGTCGCTAGCAAACAGAGACGCAGTCTTGCAGCATCGTGGTCTCAGCTCGGGGGTGGCTAGTGGTAAATCTGTTGGGAGTCGCTGAGCCTACGATTGGGTGGAAACGAGCACCCCTCTCAGTAGTTGCAATCACACCAGGTGTTATTTACGATAAGTGTTTTTACATCTTGTATCTTGAAATTTATATGCTGACATGTATGCTCATAGTCTATGCAGTTTTATGAATGGTTTGCATATAAGACTGCCTGTGTAGTGTTTTGATTTAAAAATGGTGGTTGCACGCTTATAATGGAAAGACTACGTATGGCTTATGTTTTATAAATCGCTATTTATACACATATTGAATTAATCCAGACTTCAAGTCTATTCTCGGGAAATCTATACCCTTATCCGTCTTAGGTAATACCCGGGATAGATCTCCCCATAGAGACACCCTTCTTAGAAAGCTCACTAAGAACCTGGAAAAAGGATTTGAAGGTGCAAGTCTTAGTAACCCTGTACGAGGAAGAATGATCCTCTTGAAATCCCAAAATAGTAGTGAAGGAATACCGTGTTCGCTTCGCAAGAGTCGTCAAGGAGGCATTGGACAGTCGGAATTCTCCATGGAGAATTCGCAAAGTCCCGAGAGCCATCAGATCTTGCAGAGGAGCAGGGGAGTTACGATAAGCCTATTTTCAAGTTTAAAGTTTGGGAGAAATCAGACCGTAGGATCTAGGTCAACAAGGACCGTTGGATCACTCGTGAAATATCATTTCGTGGATTCATGAGTTGAAGAGTTAAAACCCTTGCCTCAAGATTCGTGAGGTCGCGAAAGGCAAAGTCCCGAAGGGGCGAAAAGATTTGTGTGAGCCAGTTATTGGTGAAGTGCATCGGAACTCAGTATTTCGGGGTTTTTTGGGTTGAAGAACCAAAAGCTTAGCATCAGGATTTGCGAAGTTGCAAATTTCAAAACTCCAAAAAGGCGAGAAGTTCCGTTGTGGGACCCGCGTTGACGACGTGTCAGAATTTCGGCATTTTGGCATATCGACAGATAGGAGGTCGAGACTTTTGTAAAGAAATTCTCGAAGTTGTGAGTTGCGATAAGGAATAATGAGGATTTAGGGATCTCAACACTTTGGGTGTCAAAATACAAAGGAGGTAGTGCTCGGGAAGCGAAGTCGTGAAGTGTCGAAGATGGGTATGAGGGACATGTGGTAGAACCGTAAGGTGGGCCTGTGCGATAGATAGGCAGACATCTGTCACCTAGTGAAAGGAGTCAACACCCGTTGACCTCTCACATCTCAGGGATTCGTGAGATAAGGGAATGAGAGTTCAACCCTTCGACTTGCGAAGTCACGAGTAGCAAGAAGTTCGCGAGAGGGAAAGATAACATCGCTTCTCGGGGTTTCGTGAAGGGAAGGTGCCAAGGTTGGACGCCACAACTTGCAAAGTGGCGAATTCACGAGAAGATCAGAACCATCTGTCTGACGAGGATAGGTGGTAGAGATCAAGGGATCTCGCGAACTCGTAGGTTTGCAAGGTGAGAGCCTAGGAGTTGGGTGCTCCAAGTCGCGAGTGGCGAAAGCATGAGGAGTAAGGATCACCGTTGGATCAGAGCCTAATCACGCGTATCGCGCATTCAGAGGTTCAGAGGTTGAGAGGACCTCTTCTCGATATCAGAAGTCACAAAGTGCCGAAATCCAGGCATGAAGGAACACGCGGTAGAACAAAAAAGTGGGGCCCGTATGATTGACAAGTTGACACGCGTCGCCTGGAGAAAGGAGTTAACACGCCGTTGACTTCTCACATCTTGGGAATTCGCGGGAAGATAGCATGAGTGCTCAACCTTTCGATTTGCAAAGTCACAAAGTTGCGACGGGAGCTAGCACTTAGCCTAGTTGTTGGTCACGCACAGAAGGCACTGACAGAAGGGAGTTATACCCATTACATGATTATGGATATCGTGAATTTGGAAAGGAAGAGTCCATCGAGATTTCGCCAATCGGGAATTCGGGAGTCCAATTGACAAGGGGTCGGGCTCTCGTATTCATAAATCCCAAAAGAGATAGGACAGTGGTCTTATGAGAAGTGGTCATATGGACCAAGGCATAGCCAAAGGGCTAATTGTTGATCGACGCATCTTTGTCATTTTGGCATTTCAAGGTTTGCAGAATTGAAAGACTCAACTCACTTATACTGTTGAGTCACGAAATGCGAAAACACGCCTAGTTGTTTGGCCTGTGATCATGATCAATGATCACTCGGAGGTGGGAAAAAGGGAAAATATAGCCTGTGCTAAGCCCCATAAGTATCTCAAGGATTTTGATCCTCGAGTAATTGACGAAAAAATTATTATGCCAAAGTGGGTATGTGACAAATTGGTATCATAGCATGGTTACAACACTTGGCCTGCTTGGTCTCATGAACGGGTTGCGCAGAAGCTCCGTTCGGACCACTCCTAAAAGAGTAACCCCCCCTGTCTTAACCTCCCTAATTTAAAAGACGAATTTGAGAATGAAAAATCCCTATTGTGTGTGTGTACATGTGAAAATATGAATTATGTATTTGTTATAAATAAATATAAATATTGACTAACAACCAGCGTTTTTCCTCTTACACACAAGCGGAAGATCAACCGTGGAAAATTTATCAACACATAGTATGGTGACTCACCATGAAGTGGGAGAGGGCTCCCACAATAGAGACGAAGAATTTGAAAAAAGGAGGGCAGCAGGGACCCCTCCAGATCTAGCCGAGACTGTGAGGAGTCTCATGGTCGAATTACAAAGCTGCAAGGCTGACAATGAAAGGATGATGAAAGAACAAGAAAATCAAACAAAAGTTAACGTAGTTTTACTACAGAGTTTATCTGATCTACAAAGACAAATGCAGCATGAACCTAAAACTCAAAGACATGGTCATATCAATATGCACACTGAGAGGAGCACCTCGAGAAAGGTCCACCCAGGAGGTAAAGGACAAGCATCAGATGATTCCTCTAAGAAGGAAGCTGACGATTCAGACGGATTTTCTAGCAGTAGAACCAGTTCCTATCCCCAAAGGAAATAGAAGAAGCAAAAGTCTTCCAAAGGTTGTAAATTCGAAGAATTCAGAAAAGACAAACCACCCTCCTTCGACGGTGAAATAAAGAAGGGAGAGGAAGCAAAGGCTTGGCTACTTGGCCTAAAGAAGTATTTCAGAGTCCATGACTTTTCAGAAAATATGAAGGCACGAGTGGCCACCTTCAACTTGAACGGAAAGGATTCCATTTGGTGGGAAGACATTAAGAATGTGAAAGGGGTTCACGAAGAGGACCCGTCTTGGGAACGGTTTGAGAAATACTTCCGAAAGAAGTATCTGTCGGAAAAATATTTCGACGAAAAGACTAAAGAGTTTTATGAACTCAAACTGGGACAACTCACTATAGAAGAATATGTCA
>SNQJ01S0035072.1:13765-36194 GCA_010110895.2 Picea sitchensis | reverse complement strand
GGTTCAAAATGCAAGTGGCCCTGTGTTCCCACAGTCCAAATTCAGTAATTGTTACGAGTGTAACTACTCCTCATATGAAGCAAGAGTTTATAAAATTAACTGAAGATGGAAGTCATATTACTTCCATTATAAATCTTCATGCTTTGGGTTTAGGTGCATCGATTACACTTTAACACCAAAACTGTGGGATTTGTGACTTCATATGTATATCTTCAACATATTTCAGTCTTTTATGAAAATAGGTTTAAGAATAATCTGTTTTCATTGACTCTCACTGGGATCTGATCCTAGTAAAATGGTTTTGTTCATGACGTTTCTATATAAAAATGTCTTTATGTAGTGTTATGTTATTTTTGTTTGTGACATTTGAGGCACACTGGCTTCTATCGTTCAGTTTGATAGATGGCTTATGTACTTTTTCATCATCTTAGGACCTTTCACCATTCTATTAGGATTTGTCAATTGCTGATCTCTTCCATGTTATTTATGAAGGGGGGAAATTTTGTTTGTCCATGCAGTAACTCATTCTTAGAGCAATGCTTTGTTTGTCCATGCAGTAACTCATGCTTAGAGCAATGCTTTGACATTGAAGAGAAAGGGATAGGACTGATTATGGATTTCAGTTTTTCTTATGTGAATTTAACTTACAGTATGACTTCAGTTGCCTAATCGTGATTTAACTAGCAATATTATCCTACTTATGTTTTGTTTTTAGAAAGGTTGTTTATGGTAACTTACAATTGTCCTCTAGCTAAGCGACCATGCTATGAGGGGTGTTTCTATGCTATCAAAATCACCCAGGACTTGCACCTGGCCTCATCCACACACTCCAGGAGAGGGGGGAGAAGGGGAGTTGAACTTCCAGCATGATTCAACTATCTAAATCAAAATTTCAGATTCAAATCATTTGATGATTCATCTTTTTGTGAGATTTCTTTAGTAAATGTGATTGGGGTCTTGGGTTCCTGTAATGCTTTTTTCTTGGATTCCCATCAACAAAGTTGAAGAAAACAATTTTCAATCATTGTAATTGACATGTGAAAATTGAAATGATCCATCATGTTCTACACAATGCCATATTGGAAAGACAATAGATCACTTACCTAAGCATAGCAAAGGTAAACCTTCCTTATATGGTAAGGGATTCTGTCTTTTATTTGATGGAATTCCTTAAGAGACAATATCATGGTTGTGAGATCTAAGGACTGTTGATAGTCTACTTTATAATTTATGAATGCATCATCTCATAATTCATATGTCGTATTTACACCTTGGCTTAATTTTTGTGGCTAACCAAGTGGATCTCAAGCCATATGATGTTTTGCCTGAATTTAAATAATGGCCAGACTATGTTTGTGAGGAATGCATTTAGATTGTTAACATGTAAGTTGCTTGGCCCAAACAATTAGCTGACAATGTTCAGAGCAAGGAATACATTAGTAGTGGATAGCCAAATGACTTACCACTTCTGCGTAGGAGATTTGACTTTGGTAGAAGTCCCAAAATATAAGAAAGGTGTTCTCCCTGTCAGGGGGACCATTGAATTGTGATAAAAAGGGTCATTGTTCCCTGTTCAAAATGAATATCGGGTTCTATGATCGAAGTAGATGCTGAGAAGGAGTTTCTCATGAACTTTAACATTCATTGTTTAGCTTCAGACATCGGCAGTTGCCTATTGAAGCAATTGAATGCCTTACAAAAAAAGAGTGGAAGTACGTCTGAAGTATAATAAAATATTATGTATTGATGGTCCTTATATAAATCATATTAAGCAAGTACTATAATCCAGTGAAAAGTTCATTAGTTGGTGTAAGGAAGGTTCTTTTCAGTGAAAATGGCATTGTCTTTATGTTAAAGGCATCGACCCTGTACATGGATGTTGTCATTCTTTGTGATATACCAAAATTAAAATCATAGTAGCAAGATTTGAATATGAATATGAATGGAAAAACAGTAGTGATCCACACAACAATGACACTCATCACAATATAAAATGCATTGATATAGATCTCCCAGAGGCATGTAAATATGCTTCCCTATTTAATCAAATTCAGATATATAGAGCTTCATGGCCTAATACACAATATGGGCACGTAGCCCTGGTCTCTTTCACCTTTTTCCACTCACACTCTACCTCTATATTCTATGTGTATTATGTTCGAACCTTTATGCCTCTTAGGCTTGCATTTTTATACAAGAAGGATTCTGAACTAGAATCTGTTCATATCCCTAAATTACTCAACAACCAATCCCTAAGGATCTTCTAGATCCACAAAACACTCACCAAGATCACAAATCATTCAAAGATATCTAGGATCTCTCTCATTTTCCTAAGATCTCTCTCTCTCACTCCCGAGTCTATGGAGATCCATATAACAAATGGATTCAATTTCATATATACCACCCATTAAACCATTAATTCTTATCCTATGACTCCTTTTAGAATACAACATAAGAAAAAATTACAATATTCGTTTACAAACCAACTCCTTTAGTAAAAATGAAGACCCCCTAGGTCTCATTAAATGTACTAGGTTTTGGAGACAGGATGCCCCTGCATCAATATGAGATTGCATACTACCTATTCAGGTCATTTGTCTTCGATGTTATTTTACCTTATTTTGATATATATAGATTATTTGTAATTTATTTACCATCACTCTAAGCATGGGGTTTTGGGCTGCAAAGATCTGGGAGATACGTTGCTACTGTTGTCAACTGATAAGGAAGATCTAGAGGAGGGGATTGTGGGCAATGGTGATCTTTGGAGGAAGATGGAGGAAGGGACAAGTCTTCTGTTTGGAATGTTGGTCAACATATGGAAGGGACCAGTGGTGGGAGTAATAGAGTCGAACAAGAGTTGAAAGTTGACATTATTGAGGGTGGTGAGCAGGTTTGCAAGTGGGGAAACTGTCCTTCCAGGACTAGCTAAGGGGTGGGTGTTTGAAGGAAGGGTTTGTGGGGTGAAGGCGGCTTGGGAGGGGGGGAAATCGATCTATAACCCAGTTTATGAGGGTTATAGGCGGCCCGTAGAGAGAACAACTAGTTGGACCATAAGGAGAAAGAAGCAGCAGACCGTAGCCTAGTTCGTGAGGGTCAAAGGTGTCTCGTAGAGATTACAGCTAGTCAGACCATAATGAGAAAGAAATAGTAGGACCAGAGGTGGAACCCTTGATAGCTCAATAATCAGATCGGTGATTGTTAATCGGGGCGGAAAGTCAACCAACTTAGAACTATGGCTTTGAGAGGGGGAAGTTTTACCACCTTAATAACTTATTTTCTGGCGAGTAGGTTTGCAAGTGATTTAAATATTTGATACAGGTCGGATCAGCGAGGTCACATATTCAGAGTCGTTTGGGGCCAACTTGATTCCTAACAGACAACAATGAAGAGAACCATTATTTTTTCAAGGACTACCCCCCCATTGTCTTCCTCGACAACCAAGACAATAAAAAAGCATAATCATAAAAGTTGAATTTGCATGCAACGTCTAATTTTAATCACAATAGTTAAATGCCAAGCCATATGAAAATTCATTCATTTCCATATTCATTAAGTGCATAGATAAAACAATCTTGATGACAAAGGACTCTATACCATGTGCACATAGAGATACTTCTATCAATGTGAGAAAGAGGAAAGCAATGATGTGAGATTTAATTGTTCATTGATGCCCATTTTCATAGGAATATTGTTTTTAGTTCAACTAAAAATTCATCCAGAAATGTAATTCACTTTAGTTCAAGTTTCATCCATAGTTTTTAGAAGACTTAAATCCTTGAAAATTAAAAGAAAAACACGGTTTGGATCAAACTTTTTCTTTGGTGATTCATAAAAATTTCAACATAGGTAGTTGAAAAGGAGATGATTTGATGTCCTCTTTTAAAAGGTCCAAAAATAAATGGGGTGAATCACGCTGAGATATTTAATTCTTTTAATATATATGAAAAATATTTTGATTTCCATAAAAAAACCTATGAACTATTTTAACTTGTTCACATTTCACTCTTCAAAGCTTAGGTTCACTTTTGCAACTTTTAAATTACTACAAATATTGAGGAGATGAATATCTAGGATACCGGGTCAATAAGAGGCACCAAACCACACAATGAGAATAAAACAAGGAATGAAACCACAAGGCCTTGCCCTCTCACATTCCTCTTGGTTTCACTCTCACCTTATTGTTTAAGTGAAGTGCTACATTGAGCAACAAACATGATATATTCACATACTACAAGAATTCTACGAATCTAAATAGCTTTTCATGCACAATCAAACCCCTGATAGAGTAAAAAAAAAACCAAAGGATAGAAAGTGCTATTTGATATATACAACTAATCAAAGGATGGTGATGTTTTATGGAGGTTTTCTGAGTTCAAATTGTCGTAAAGTTTAGTAGTTCAAAGTATTGGAGCATTACCATTGAATGTTTATAAAGAAGACAAATGTGTTAAAAGCTTGTTGAATATTTTTTTTTTGTTTAAAATAGGACAACTCAATGTTTGGATATAACAAGAAGCACCTAGTACCCGTTTGGAAATATGGGGCCCACGCGTTTTTAGTGCGTAATGTAATAGGAGCCGGATATTTATTCTATCACTGTAGTTGTACGTACATAACACGGGAAAGACACATATACTTTTTGAAATCAAAGGTGCTTCATCTTTCCCATGACCAATTCGTACATTTCTGTATTCCCCCTGTCATGAATGTGTCACATCCGCGTTCAATTCCATTATTAAACTCCATCGCGATTAGCAGCATTCTACGAGCGTTATTTTATATGCAAAATTCTATGGATATGGAAACCTCTTTTCTGGCCGAGTGTATGCTCAATTCATCGACACACACTGAAGCAAGCAGCAAATCTGCATCGACATCGAAGGGTGGGATTAAGAGGATTCGAACGCAAGATGAGGCTGAACCTTCGCCGCCACAGCAGAGAACTCTGAAGCTTCAATATCCAGTTTACAGAGGCGTGCGTCGTCGTAGTTGGGGGAAATGGGTGTCCGAAATTCGGGAACCAAACAAGAAAAGACGAATCTGGCTCGGCTCCTTCGATACGCCCGAGATGGCGGCTCGAGCTTATGACGTCGCTGCATTTCACTTGAAGGGCAAGAATTACGCGTTGCTTAATTTCCCAGAGCTGATTGATCACCTTCCACATCCAATTTCTTTGTCTCCGCGCCAGATTCAAGCTGCCGCTGCAGAAGCAGCGGTTGCGTTCATTTCTGCATCTGAAAGCGCAGGGAACTCTGGAATGTCGAGCGATGTTAATAAACAAGAAAGGAGAAGCCCAAGAAACATTCCAGTAAGCAATGAACGTGCTGTTCCCTCTTCATCAGATGAACTGTCGGCAATAATTAGCTCTGACATAGAGAAAGCAAGCGCCGAGCTTTGGGGAAAATCAGATACTTACACTATATCGTCTCCAGTTTGGACACCGGTAATGGTGGAGGACTTGTTCGAATCCTTGAACTTATATACGGATTTGGCAGAAGCTCTTATGCTTCCTCCCCCTCTGTTCAGTATTGATGTAGAGGTAGAGGAGCAGATATTGGAGGAAGATTTTCTTTGGTATGATTTCTGAAAGAGAATAATCTGAACACAATTACTGGCTGTAAATATGTAATCTGTTAAGTCATGGAATGAATTTACAGGGACGTTCCTCTGCCATAAAATTTATGAAGATTTTCTTCCAACCTCTTTTCCCTATATTGTTTTCTCCTGTGAGCTTTTAACGTATAGATATTTCTCTTCGGCTTTGACCAATCATTTTGATAATCTGAAATATTTTTCTCACCTTTATCCGTTTCAACAAATCAGTGAGTGTAAGTTACTCTCACCTTTCCTCTCTTCACAGAGTGGAAGTTGAGCTTTTTTTTAACAAAATAATGTTTAATCTAAACATGGATGTGAGTTAAGTTAGTTATAATTATTAGTTAATTATGTTGAAAGGCGTATACTTATTGGAGATGGGCATAATTAATCATCTTTTAATCTTAAATTATAATTTGATGGCTACACATTGAAGATGGCTACACATTGAAGATGCCGGTATATTCTTAGTMGTCCTCCAAAATTAATGAATCAGATTTATTGTTGATAACTTRCATTTACGAATRCATCAGTTAACCTGTTTACTTTTTAACATTTACCTAATCATATTAAGAAATTACTGTAACATCATATAATTTCCACGTTTAAATAATTAACCTTTGAGATTACCACSTTTAGCAGTTTAGCACACACTCCTTCAACTTCATTCTTAGAAATTACACGTATTAGACAAGCCATGTTTCCATTAATCMACTGTCCGTGCGTTTCCTCTACTTCACCAACCGTGAGTTAACAACTATGCTAGTTTATACAGTGAAATTTGAGCTTTTAAATTAAGTTTCACCAACCGTGAGTTAACAACTATGCTAGTTTATACAGTGAAATTTGAGCTTTTAAATTAAGTGGAAGTTGAATTTTTTAAACAAAATAATACTTATTAATCTAAACATGGTTGTGAGTTAAGTGAGTTATAATTATTAGTTAATTTATATATTTTAAAAAGATATTGTATTTGAATAAGTCTTCAAAGCATACATATCAACCTTTAAAGTAGATTTAAATTTAGGAAGATTTAGTTGATTGAAGTTTGTTCTTCTCAATAAATTTTTGATTATTAATACTAATGTAATGTTGTTGTTAATGTATGCTATTAGTTTTTGTTTGTGTATTGTTTCTTTCATTGAATTGGTCGAGTTGTTTCCTTTTTTCATTAGTTTGAAAGTCAAGTTGGGAGATTCATAGGTTATGTTAATTGTAATTGTAGGATTTGAATGTTTAAATAAATAAATATAAAACGAATCTATGATAATGACAAGTACTTCATAATCATCTTTCTCATTTAATGGAGAATATTACAAATATTGGATAATCAAATGCAATCCTTGATGGTCTTTATTAATGCATGGGATATGGTTCAAGTGAGATATGATGAGCTTCAAGGTTGGAATGCTTCAACAACATGAACATTGGGCAATTAAATGCAACTTTTGATGGTCTTTATTGATGCACGAGATATAGTTCAAGTGAGATATGATGAGCTACAAGGTTGGAATGGATCATCAACACAAGAGAGAGGAAAAAATGAAGGATGCTCTAGTGAGTTTTTCAATCCAAAGTGCTCTAGATATGAACAGTTTCCCTAAAATTACTGTAGTGAAAAATGACAAGGAAGCTTGGTACATATTGCGATGTGGTTATCAAGGTACATATAAAGTCAAATAGGGTTGATTGCAAAATGTCATGAGAGAATTTGAGAATCTTCAAATGAAGTATAGTAAAAAGATCGTTGTTTTTTGTTCTAGTTCAAGACATTGTTAACTAGCAACCGACTTATTGAAACACCATTATAGATAAGGTAATTTGTAAATAATTGCTTAGATCCTTACAAGTGAAATGAAATTCAATAGTTATTACAATAGAATGAATCAAAGATTTCACAATGTTGAAGTTGGAAAACCTAATGGGATCATTGTCATCTCATGAAAAAAGTAGATTAGATAATACTACAGGACAATAATTTGCAATGAAGAAAAACGATGGGTAAGAAGTTGTTGTTACAGAATAATTCCCCTGCGGACAGGTGAATTTTCCCTTGGAGTATAGACCCCTAATACCAAGACAAAAAAATACAAGTGGACACTAACATCCCTTTGAATTTAGTTTAACTAATCAGAAAGAGAGAGAGGGAGAAGATGTGTGATGCACCTAGTTTTAAAGTTTTTCTTTGTTGCTTTCAATCCGAGCTTGATCTCCAAACTCCTTAGCGTAACTTGATACCTGCAATGCAATAGACATCAAAGAGAAACAAAGAACTCCTACTCTACAAGATTAGATCAAACAAATTCATTTACAAAGATTGAAGGAACAATAGACAAGCACATGCAAGAATACACAAGCTTGAAGGAAATAGGCCAAGTATATTAAAATGAGAACCCAAAGAGAATACTTAAAAACATGGATGATGATGCAACATTCCTCCAAGAGCCCCTTGTCCAACCCTTGTACGATACTACCAAGATCATAAGTTTGACATCCAAAAGATTCTTCCCTTCTCCATGTAAATCCCTCATTATATAGGATTTGGAGGCTTAACCACCATGGAGAAGATCACTCACTAGATCCACTAAAATGGGATCTCCAAGATTTTTAGGGAGAAAATATCTCTCCAGGATTTTAGGGAGAAAAAAGATCTCAAGGATTTTAAGGAGGAAATATCTCTCAAGATCCACCAAATTAGGATTTTGGTTTGAGAAAATATATCAACCATCCATGAGTTTCTCAACCTCTCCTTGAGATTAAGAAACTAAATGTGAGGTGGATTCTCACACTAAATTAATTTCCTTTTTATGAATATTAATAAATAATTCATGTGCACATAGTATTTTGACCTTCATATAATATATTTCTCCTCCACATTAACTAGGGATTGTGACAAATGTTCTTTCATGGTGTCAGTGTATGTGACACTTTTATGACACTTGTGACACTTAGGGTGAGGTACTTAAGTGTGGCACTTTGATGTGTAACATATTTCCCCCTAAAGTGTGAGGTCAGAAGAGAAACCAATGGTCGAAACACTTTTCAATTCTTCAATGCAAGGGTGTGGAGTTGGAAAACCTAGAAGAAGCTGCAAACAACCATCAAACACTATTAATATGTTTTTCATTTCCAAGACATGCATACCTATGCTTGGAATACGAGATGACTCAAAGCATGACTGTCGACCAATACACTGCGGATCCATGAAAAATATTAACTAAGGATATGGCCACTAGAGATATAATGTGGATCCATACCTCCATGACATGAGCTGATCGTAGCCACGAAAAATACATAGTGGAGCTACGAGATGATAAAACATAGCCACAAACTAATACANGCCAAAGACCCTAGTTCGAGCGTTCACTTTGTTATCTGCTTTACCTAGGCTGCGAAGGAGATCATGTTCAACATGAAATATTCTATTCACATGCTCAAATGATCTCCTTCGCAGCCTAGGTAAAGCAGATAACAAAGTGAACGCTCGAACTAGGGTCTTTGTCCCAATCCCAATGTAGTACGAATTTGTCCATGTGAATAGAATATTTCATGTTGAACATGGTAGAAACCACTTGATTACCGATCATTGAGGTAAACTGTTAACAAGTGAGAGGGAAATCACCATTGAAGCCAATGACTCCCAAGGCACCTTAGTACATTCCAAGGAATCTGAATAATTGAGCTGAGGTTGAACATTCATGGAATCATCCAATCATAGGTCAATGATGTAAACCTACTGTCAGAAGCAAGGAGGCCCGCCATTGAGGTATGAAGGTCCCAAGGTACTAATTGGTTTCTAAGTCTAATTCCCGGATGATGTGTTGAAGTCGATAGGAAAAGACTTGTTGAAGGAGGGCCTTGGTGTATCCCCCATCATCGAAATGAAACTCACATAGGAAAGTGATGTAAGATGGTGAATCGAATGAGTGTGGACTTGCACAGGAAATGGAAACTGGCAATACTAAAGATGGATGGTTTGAAGTGAAACTTCCCTTGAACATGATGAGGAACAAAAGTTGACTTGGAAGCATTGAATCGATGAGTAACAAGAATGTAATGTGATGGAAATAAGAGCACTCTTCGACTGGACGAAAAAGTGTGGTGACACATAGAATTGGTATGACTCAGAGGCAAACAGATTACCCAACTATAAGATGAGACACAAACAGGTTCCATGTTCAAGGGAGACAATAGCTACCATAAAGGATTCCCAAAAAACTTGACCCACTTTCTTCAATTTCCCCCCCACCCAGATAGATGAGTACCTCTTTTTCATTTAACGAGCTCGATGAGGGAAAACATGCTCGATATAACTCACCTTTGGTAAGTTCCTCTTCCTTTAATTAATGAACTGGAAGAAGTAAGGGCTCATTCCCATATGGGTCCTTCAATGTGTAGTTTAGTGAGTCTAGAGAAGGAAAACTCAGTGGTTTTTCATGTTTAGAGAGTCTGAAAAGAACACAAGATGAGGCTGAAGCTTCCCTGCCACAACAAAGAACTCTGAAGCTTCAATATCTAGTTTATAGAGACGTGCGTCATCGTAGTTGGGGGAAATGGGTGTCCGAAATTCGGGAACCAAACAAGAAAATACGAATTTGGCTCGGCTCCTTCGATACGCTCGAGATGGAAACTTGAGCTTATGACATCGCTTCATTCCACTTGAAGGGAAATAATTACGCGTTGCTTAATTTACCAGAGCTGATTGATCACTTTCCACATCCAATTTCTTTGTCTCCGCGCCAGATTCAAGCTGTTGCTGCAGAAGCAGTGGTTGTGTTAATTTCTGCATCTGAAAGCGCATGGAACTATGGAATTTCGAGCGATGTTAATAAACAAGAAAGGAGAAGCCCAAGAAACATTCTAGTAAGCAATGAACGTACTATTCCCTCTTCATCAAATGAACTATTAGAAATAATTAACTCTGACATAGAGAAAGCAAGCACCGAGCTTTGGGGAAAATATTATACTTATACTATATCGTCCCCAGTTTGGACACCGGTAATGGTGGAGGACTTGTTAGAATACTTGAACTTATATATGAATTTGGCAGAATCTCTTATGCTTCCTCCCCCTCTGTTCAATATTGATGTAGAGGAGCAAAAATTGGAGAAAGATTTTCTTTGGTATGATTTCTGAAAGAGAATAATCTGAACACAATTACTGGCTATAAATATGTAATCTATTAAGTCATGGAATGAATTTATAGGGACGTTCCTCTGCCATAAAATTTATGAAGATTTTCTTCCAATCTCTTTTCCCTATATAGATTTTCTTCCAACCTATTTTCCCTCTAATGTTTTCTCCTTTGAGCTTTTAACATATAGATACTTCTCTATGACTTTGACCAATCAGTTTGATAATCTGAAATATTCTTCCACGCTTTATCGGTGTCAACAAATCAGTGATTGTAAGTTAATCTCACCTTAAGCTTCATGGGATAGCACATATGGTAAGAGGTACGAACATTCTTTCGGTACGGGAAGAAGTCATGGGTTCAAGCGTCGTGTCTCGAATTTTTGGTTTCACCTAGAAGAGAAAAAGTTACTCTTACCTTTCCTTTTTTCAGACTGTACTGGCAGGTAGTCCCTGCCTCACTCAATAAATCCTCCACCTAAGTGGAATTTTATCTTTTAAGCTAAGTGTAAGTTGAGGTTTTTTTAACAAAACAATGCTTAATCTAAACATGGATGTGAGTTAAGTCAGTTATAATTATTAATTAATTTATATATAGTGGAATTTGAGCTTTTAAATTAAGTGGAAGTTAGAATTTTTTACACAAATTAATGCTCAATCTAAACATGGTTGTGAGTTAAGTCAGTTATAATTATTACTTAATTTATATGTTTTAAAAAGATATTGTATTTGAATAAGTCTTCAAAGCATACAATTTTTTTTTATCAACATTTAAAGTAGATTTAAATTTAAATTTAGGAAGATTTCATTGATTGAAGTTTGTTCTTCTCCATAAAGTTTTGATTATTAATACTAATGTTGTTGTTTTTTTAACAAAATAATGCTTAATCTAAACATGGATGTGAGTTAAGTCGGTTATAATTATTAATTAGTTTATACATAGTGGTGTTGTTTTTTTAACAAAATAATGCTTAATCTAAACATGGATGTGAGTTAAGTCGGTTATAATTATTAATTAGTTTATATATAGTGGAATTTGAGCTTTTAAATTAAGTGGAAGTTGAATTTTTTACACAAATTAATGCTCAATCTAAACATGGTTGTGAGTTAAGTCAATCTAAAAATGGTTGTGAGTTAAGTCAGTTATAATTATTACTTAATTTATATATTTTAAAAAGATATTGTATTTGAATAAGTCTTCAAAGCATAAAAAAATGTTTTATCAACATTTAAATTAGATTTAAATTTAGGAAGATTTCATTAATTGAAGTTTGTTCTTCTCCATAAATTTTTGAATTTTTGATTGTTAATGTATGTTATTAGTTTTTGTTTTGTGTATTATTTTTTTCATTGAATTTGTAAGGTTGTTTTCTTTTTCATTAGTATGAAAGTCAAGTTGGGAGGTTTATAGGTTGGTTAGGATTTCAATGTCTAAAGATAAAAAAGAAGAATTTATGATTATGACAATGAAAATGACAAGTACTTCACAATCATCTTCCTCATCTGATGGATAACACTACAAATATTGGGCAATCAAATGCAACACTTGATGGTCTTTATTAATGCATGGGATATGGTTCAAGTGAGATATGATGAGCTCCAAGGTTGGAATGTTTCAAGAACTTGAACATTGGACAATTAAATGCAACCCTTGATGGTCTTCATTGATGTACATGATATAGTTCAAGTGAGATATGATGAGCTCTGAGGTTGGAATGGATCAACAACACAAGAGAGAGGAAAAAATGAAGGATTCTCTAGTGAATTCTTCAATCCAAAGTGCTCTAGATATGAGCATTTTCCCTAAAATTAATGTAGTGAAAAATGACCATGAAGCTTGTACATATTGCGATGTGGTTATCACGGTACATATCAAGTCAAATAGGGTTGACTGCAAAATTTCATGAGAGAATTTGAGAATCTTCAAATGAAGTATAGTGAAAAGATTGTTGTTTTTTTGTTCTAGTTCAAGACATTGTTAACTAGCAATCGACCTATTGAAACACCATTACAGATAAGGTAATTTGTAAATAATTGCTTAGATCCTTACAAGTGAAATGAAATTTAGTAGTTATTACAATAGAAGAAATCAAATATTTGACAATGATGAAGTTGGAAAACCTAATGGGATCATTGTCATCTCATGAAAAAAGTAGATTAGATAATACTACACAACAATAATTTGCAATGAAGAAAAAAGTTGGATAAGAAGTTTTTGTTACGAAATAATTCTCCTGCGGATAGGTGAGTTTTCCCTTGGAGTACAGACCCCTAATACCAAGACAGAAAAACACAAGTGGACATTTAGATCCCTTTGAATTTAGTTTAACTAGTCAGAAAGAGAGAGAGGGAGAAAATGTGTGATGAACCTAGTTTCGAAGTTTGTCCTCGTTGCTTCCAATCTGAGCTTGATCTCCAAACTCCTTAGAGCAACTTGATACCTGCAATGCAATAGAAATCAAAGAGAAACAAAGAACTCATACTCTACAAGATTAGATAAAACAAATTCATCTACAAAGATTGAAGGAACAATAGACAAGAACATGCAAGAATACACAATCTTGAAGGAAATAGGCCAAGCATATTAAAATGAGAACTCAAAGAGAATACTTACAAACATGGATGATGATGCAACATTCCTCCAAGCTCCCCTTTCCCAACCCTTGCATGATACTACCGAGATCATAAGTTTGACATCCAAAAGCTTCCTTCCTTCTCCATGTAAAGCCCTCATTATATAGGATTTGGAGGCTTAACCACCATGGAGAAGATCACTCATTAGATCCACTAAAATGGGATCTCCAATATTTTTAGGGAGAAAATATCTCTCAAGGATTTTAGGGAGAAAATAGATCTCAAGGATTTTAAGGAGGAAATATCTCTCAGGATCCACCAAATTAGGATTTTGGTTTGAGAAAATATCTCAACCATCCATGAGATTCTCAACCTCTCCTTGAGATTAGGAAACTAAATGTGAGGTGGATTCTCAGACCAAATTAATTTCCTTTTTATGAATATTAATAAATAATTCATGTGCATATAGTATTTTGACCTTCATATAATATATTTCTCCTCCACATTAACTAGCGATTGTGACAATTGTTCTTTCATGGTGTCATTGTATGTGACACTTTTATGACACTTGCTACACTTATGGTGAGGTACTTAAGTGTCGAATTTTGATTTGCAACATATTGCCCCCTAAAGTGTGAGGTCAGAAGAAAAATCGATGGTTGAAACACTTTACAATTCTTCAATGCAAGGATGTGGAGTTGGAGAACCTGGAAGATGCTACAAAAAACCATAAAACAATATTAATATATGTTCCATTTCCAAGGCAAGCATACCTATGCTCTGAATATGATATGACTCAAAGCACGATTGCCGACCTATACACTGCAAATACATGAAAAATACCGACTAAGGATATGGTCACTAGAGACATAATATGGATCCATACCTCCATGACATGAACTAATCATAGCCACAAAAAATACACAGTGGAGCTACAAGATGATAAAACGTAGCCACAAACTAATACAATGTGGATCTATGTGACATTATATATATATCAACATGCTCAAATGATCTCCTTCGCAGCCTGGGTAAAGAAGATAACAAAGTGAATGCTCAACCCAGGTTCTTTGTCCCTATCCCGATGTGGTACGAATCTATCCATGTGAATATATGATTTGATGTTGAACATGGTAGAAACCACTTGATTATCGATCATTGAGGTAAATTTATAACAAGTGCGAGGGAAATCACTAATGATTCCAATGACTCCAAAGGTACCCTAGTACATTCTAGCAAATGTGAATAATTGAGTTGAGGTTGAACATTCATGGAATCATCCGATTAGAGGTCGATGATGTAAACCTATTGTCGAAAGTGAGGAGGCCTTCCATTGAGGCATGCAGGTCGCAAGGTACTGATTGGTTTCTAATTCTAATTCTTGGATGATGTGTTGAAGTCGATAGGAAAAGACTCGTCAAATGAGGGCCTTGGTGTATCCCCCACGATCGACATGAAACTAACACAGGAAAGTGATATAAGATGGTGAATCGAACGAGTATTGACTTACATAGGAAATGGAAATTGGAGATACTGTAGACGGATGGTTTGAAGTGAAACTTCCCTTGAACATGATGAGGCATGACAACTGACTTAGCAGCATTGACTCGACGAGTACCAAGAATGTAATGTGATGGAAATAAGAACACTCTTCGACTAGATGAAAAACTATGGTGACACATGTATTGGTATGAATCAGAGGCAAGCGAATTACCAAATTGTAAGATGAGACACATACAGGTGCCATGTTCAAGGGTGACAATAGCTTCCATAAAGGATTCCCAAAAAACTTTACCCACTTCCTTCAATTTTTCCCTCACCCAGATAGATGAGTACCTCTTTTTCATTTAACGAGCTCGAGGAGGGTAAAACATGCTTGATCTAACTCACCTTTGGTAAGTTCCTTTTCCTTTATTTAATGAACTAGAAGAAGTAAGGGTTTGTTCCCATATGGTTCCTTCAATGTGTAGTTTAGTGAGTCCAGAGAAGGAAAACTCGGTGGCTTTTCATGTTTAGAGAGTCTGAAAAGAACTTAAAGGAGATTCCAGGGTTGTCATTTTTCGTGATTTTAGTTTCCGAGGTCCAAAAAAGTATAAAACGATATGACAAAGAACTCTTCTAATCATCCTTGATTAGAGTGTTCCTTTTTCGTAATTAGTCTCACGAGGCTGAAAAAGAGATAAACTATCACTTGAAAGACGCCCTTTCAAAGATTTTAATGAGTGTGAAAGGAAGCAAGATCACTCGACAATATTTTCATGTTTAGAGAGTCTAAAAAGATCTTAAATGAGACTCCAGGGGGTTCTGTTATCTCCTTAAATAACACAATCAGTTTTGTTGATTTAGGTGATAGGAAGTCATTGAAAAATGAGTTCTAAAATTTTCAAGGTTCATTTTTGAGAACCTTACATTTGTAATAAAGTTTTGAAAAAGTCAGATTTGATTTTTATTTTAAAAATTTCAAAACACAGGTTTTAGTGGCTAAGTGCCTCTCCAAAAACGCTTCTAAGACACCAAAAGCCTTAGCTTTCGGTGGCATAAAACCAAAATTTGGGGCTATTTAGCCATCGAAAGCGCAGGATCTTGGAAACAATCAACATGCCCTTTCACACGTTGGAACCGTCTGGTTGATGTGTTATGATTGCAATTAACCACCGAAAAGATAGAAAGAAAGTCTTTTGAAGACTTGGATCTCATCCCGTCATGATACATTGAATCTTTTTAAACCTCTGTTTCATTAAATCACGTGGTTGTGTACATTCCCATCATTCAAGTTTACCAAATCATGATGACTTCTAATCTTTGACGTTCCTTGTAATCATGGTCTTTTCTTAGTGCATATCTCACATTTTTCGTTTCTGTCGCAGCTAAGCCAAAGCTCCCTAATTTTRCGCTGAGCATTCTCCCTCCAAGCCTGAATTTCCAATTKCAGGTGTACAGGAGCATTCCAACAAATGAAGAAAGGAGGACCAACTCTGAGAAAGGAACTTGATGATATTCGCTACCTGGAATCACACCCATATGTGTGTCAACTCTTCAAGGACGCTGGTTGCTACAATTTTTGTGCAAAATTACAGATCTCTAACCATCAGGTAGCAGAATCATTTTCTCTGACTTTGGATGGAAGAAAAGTAGTCATTGGTCAAGACAAATTCCAAGTGGATGAAGCCCTCATAGCTGAAGTGACAGAACTTCCAAGTACTATAGAAAACTGGTTCAAAACCATTGTCACAAAAGATGTTGAATTTAGGTCATACCTAAAACTAGAACACAAATGTTTGGTATGGAAGAAAGACATTCCTATGTCTTTTCTTGAAGAGAAATGTCAATATTTATTGAAATCCATCTTTGTTTATGTAACTTTTGAAGGTAGATACAATAGGGTTATGATCTATCATTTTAAACTCATGAACCATTTCACTGGTAGAAGCCCACTCAATTTGCCTTATTACCTCCACAAAATCTTAACTAATATGATTCATCAAGTCAAGGCTAATCCAAACAAGGTTGCAGGTAGATTATCTCATCATGGTTTGATTAAACTTTTGGTTTATGAGCTGTTGCGAAGAAGGATCAAGGAATGGAATTACTTCTTATTATGGAACGATTTTCAGACTGATGTACAACCAGAGGATAAGAAGAGTCCTTCTTCAAAGAATTCCTCTACTCCCAAAAGTAGAAAGAGGAGGAGGAGAGCCATCTCTCCAGTTCCATTTAATCAACCCTATCCATCTTCTAAGAATAAAAAAAACTAATAAGAAACTGAACTTTAGAAGTGAGACAGAGAAGGCAGAAGAACCTCTAGTGGACAAGGGGATCCTCAATCTCCCCTATACAAACTTGGAGGAGGAAGAGCACCAGTTTGAAATAGGGCATGAATATCCAGCTACCATAGGGCATGAATATACAGTGTATGTAAATCCATTCACAGTAAGGTATGAAGATCTTCCATCACCTACACCCAAAGAAGAACAAGAGCTGCAAGTTGCAGATGCCTCATTTAGCAGAAAAGTAAAGAAGAGCAAATCAAAGGAAATCAGGAAACTTAAAAAGAAGTTAGCTCAGCAAGAAGTGCTAGAAAGAGTAATTAAAACCAGATACGAAACTTTGTCAAATAATTTTGCAGAAAGGAGTTTGGCCTTAGAAAAATTGGCACATGAAAGCATAAAGGAAAAGAAAAAAAAGAAGAAGATTGTAAAGGACTACAACAACTTATGGAGAGTAGCTATGCACTTGAAGAAAAAGGTCAGGGATTTAAGGTTGCGAACTATGTCTTCAAGACCCCTGTCTCAACCACATGCTACTCTTGAAACCCTAGCAGATGTAGCCATTCATTACAATAATCTAGAGGCAGCCAACAATCCTACAACCGTTCTAGAACTTGAGCAAGGTGGAGAGGCTTCAGAAGATCATCCCTAAGGTTTTTTAAAGTTAAGCCAAAAGGTATTATGTAATTTTTTTTAAAACATAACTTTCGGTGGCTTAGGCGAACATTTCAACTGTTCATTAGCCACCGAAAGGGGAGCTTTCGATAGCTAATTGGCCCAAGTTTTCTCTGTTATAGCCACCGAAAGCACTGACAGGGCAGAGAGGTATTGTTTTTGCACAGATCCAAGTTTTTCTTATCCAAATGCATCAAGGACAGTCCCAATCGATAGATAATAATTAAAGGCATCCTCATCAAGAGTCTGTTTTGATTTTGGAAGCGCCCATGAAGGTGGAAAGGTTAAATTGGTTACCTATTTTCTGGGAAAATACTGTTTTGTTGCTAACAGGTGGAAATTTTGAATTATCTTGTATCTCAAGAAGATCTATTAGCCTTAGAAGGCTTATTACACTTGTCACATACTTTAAGGGACCTGGAGATCACTTGAGATAAGAGGTTGACCTATTTTATAGGATCTCTGCCTATTTTTTGGGTCAGTTATTGACTGTTTATTTTTAGTAGGTTTGATCCAGTATTTTAGGATATGGAGAATCTGATGTAAAGGCTATAAATCCACAAACTTTTGATAAACCAAGGGTTTAAATTTGAGTTCTAAACTGTACTGCTATTGTGATAAATACACTTTCTTTAATATATTCATCCTGCATGCTTCTTTCATTGTTATTGTCAGACTTTCTTTTCATCTTTGTTCTATGCCTATGAGTTGAAATTATTTCTTTGTCTCTATTTAATGTCTTATGGTAACTGTCATCTTACCTTTGATTATTAAGAAAGGATCATAAGCATTCACTGCTAGTTTGTTGACCCATCATATATATTGTTTTATGTATGTTCTTGTTAATTGATTAGTTTCTTATCCATTTGATTCACAACCTATCTGATAATAGCTCTTGAAGGCCTTGTATTGTTTGAATATACCAAGATTGTCTTGAGGATACAATATAGTGAGTTAGATATTCATATTGATCCAATCGTTACCCATCATTGAGTGAACCATTGCAATATTAGTTAAGTTACCAAGCATCTCTAAGATACAACCTAGGATAGTTTCCTGGAGTGATAACAAATTGGCGTTGTTGCCGGGGAAGAGATTGAAGCTCATCTTTCTTGGGATATGACACAGAGCTAATCCTTGATGATAGAAAAGGATTATACATTACATTGGTTGTAATCATCTATCTGGCGACTCCACACGTTCATCCTGGCTCCAAATAAAATCAGTAACAGGGCGAATCCACAAGAATCACTTGCCACACCAGTGCCCAACCCAGAACTGATTCTCATAAAGGGAAGATCATTTCAAGGTCAGATTTCAAAATCAGGTACTAAAGGTAACTATCTTTCTCCTTCTAAGGAATCAGAAGTACAAAAAACTGATTTTTCTTCCTCTAAGATTATCAATGGAAAATCAACTGTAATAGCTGCAAAAGGATGAATTGTTGAAAATATATTTGTAGACCAACAAATTGTTTTTTGTCAAGAAGAAAATGTCAATACAGAAGAAGAAATAGGATCAAATTTGAATGAAGAATCATCTAAGACCTTAGAAAGAAGCTACAACTCTTCATCTCTTGAGTCCTTTCCCTCACAACAGGAAGAACATCATATAAATATCCACACTAATCTTCTTTCTGTAGAACACATTCTTCAAGAACTGTCTGCCAAAGGTGAAGGAAAATTGGTTGAACAACTTGCAAATTTCTATATAGCATCATATCAAGATTCCTTCCTATCAGAGAGTTCACCCCCTTTTCATTTAAATCCCCCTAGTGTTGAAGAAGATGAGAAAATCATATCACCTCCCTCACCAATAGTCATTATGGCTGCACCTCCTCCATTAACCAAAATGCAACGAATTCTAGCTGCTAGATATGCACCTCTTGTGTTGCCAAGTCAACCTACAACCATGCCCACTGGTGACTACTAGAAGTATATACCAAAATTTACTGGAGAAGGAGATGTAACTGCAGAGGAACATATAGAATCCTTCTATAGCTATGTTGGGAACCTAAACATAGAAGATGCTGATGTCTGGACTAGAGTTTTTGTCCAGAGCTTGGATGGGCATGCTAGGAAGTGGTTCAAAGAGCTTCCTATTGGCTCTATAGTCGGAATAGAAGAGATAGATGATGTCTTTTTGAAACATTCGGGAGATAGGAGATATTTCTTGTACTATATCACAGAATTTGGAAGCCTTAAAAAAGAAAATGGTGAATTTGTATCTAATTTCACTAAGAGATTCAACAGAGTGTATACTAAAATCCCTATAGAAATCAAACCTATAGATACCTCTTCCCAAATCACTTATGCCAACTCATTTGATTCTGAATTTTGTTTTCTACTAAGAGAAAGAAGGTCTGGTACACTTTCCTTAATGCAAGATGCTACTCTAGAAGTTGAATCAAATATCTTAGATGCTCATAAGTTGAAGGGAGGCATTGATAGAAAAAGGCAAAAAGAAGAAGCATCTTCTTCGTCAATTCCAAATCCTAAGATAGAAAAATTGGCTAAGATGCTAGAATCATTAACCTCAGAAATGTCCAAGATTAAAATTGAGAATAAACATCCTGCCAAAGGGAAGGGTTCTTATGAATACCCTCACAGAAATCCAAATCAGAATTCTACAGAAGATCAGAGGGTAAAAGCTCCTCTTCAAAATATTGTGATGGAGGATGACGAAGATGATTGTCAAGAAGAAGACAAAGAAGAAGATAATATTTTGGATATGATGCAGGAAAATCTTATTTGACTTAGCATGATTATGAAGAGGCATTAATCACTGAATAGATACATGAGAATTCTGCTGATAATGGTGTTTTCCAAACCAATGAAGGGAACAAATATAATTTGAGATCTAAGTCAAATACTGTCAAGCAGAGTGCATCAACTCCTCCTTCAAAGAAAACTGCTCCCCCCTACCAATCAACAAACTCAAAAAGAGCAGGTTCTTGATGACCAACCAATTATTTTGAAAACCCCTCCAAAGGAAAATACACCAACTCCTCCTCCTAAGAAGACTGTTGCTCCCCGCCCAAGCAACAAGTTCAAAAAAATCATATTTGTGATGAGCAACAAATTGTTTTGAAAGATCCTTCAAACAAGGTAAAGCCTTCTGATAAAGCCTCCTCCTCTTTCAATTTTGAAGCTGAGATACAAAAAATAAAAATTCCCATCCCTTTGATTGAGTTAATGAAGAATGAATCATTTAAGAAAGATATCCTCAAGAATCTTGAGCCTAAGTCCATATCTCCTTTTGTTGATATTCTAAATATATATGATGACAAGCCCACCATTGTCTTAGGGAAAATGGTAGAGGATAGAGATGAAAGCTATCCACCTTTTTATGTCTCTCTGAACATTCATGAAAAAACACTGCATAACTGCCTGCTTGACTCTGGAGCCTCTCACAATCTGATGCCAAAGACAGTCATGGATGAGCTTGGATTAGATATTACTAAAAATTACCACGATATTTTTTCATTTGACTCTAGAAAAGTTAAATGTCTCGGGATGATCAAAGACTTGGCAGTAACTTTAACTCAAGCACCTATGAAAACTATGGTCATGGATATAGTTGTAGCAGACATTCCACCCAAATTTGGATGTTTGTTGTCAATATCATGGATGAAGAGTTTAGGAGGAACTCTTCAAATGGACCTTTCATATGCTACTATTCTTGTTTTTGGAGGAGTAAACAAGAGACTTTACAAAGAGTTGCAACTTGCTTACATTATCAGTGACGAACAAAATCTAGCCAATCATCCTATTTACTTAGTTGACACAGGTATGGGATCTTGCATCTTACAGTTTGATGATTAATTGTTGGATTCATTATTTATTAAGAAGCCTATAGTTCAGTCCACATAAGTAGCAGTAGATGACCTTTGGACCATGTTCTTTGATGGAGATTGTCCTAGAGAATCAACTGGAGTAGGGGTAGTATTCATGTCACCTTCAAAAGAAACTACTCACTTGTCTTTTAAACTTGATTTTAAGGTGAGTAACAACATTGCAGAGTATGAGGCATTGCTCCTAGGATTATATGCAGCCAAGGAGATGAAGATTCAGAAATTGCAGGTATTTGGAGATGCAAATTTAATAATTCAGCAGGTGAACAAATCCTTCTAGGACAAACATGTTAGGCTGAAATCCTATAGGGATGAAGTACTAAAGATGATTGTTGCCTTTACAGATTTCAATATTTCATATGTATCTAGAGCTATGAATGAATTGGCTGATTCCTTGGCTATTTCAGCCTGTGCTTTTATACCTCCTCTACCCCCCAAATTGAATTATGAAATCCAAGTGAGGTATAGGCCCTCTCTCCATGATAATGTGAAGTTTTGGAAAGTATTTGAAGATGATGCAGAGTTGACTAGATTTCTTGGAGTGATTGATGAATCTGTAGATCTACAAATTGATTTGGAAAATGAACATGATGAAATAACAGAGAAACCTGAGTTCAAAAGTAAGATTGGAGAACATGAAATTGTTCAATTGTCCACCAATAGAATTCCTAAAGGTTTGGTCCCTTTAGAGAGACTTTTTGATCATAATGACGCTGTAGTTAAACTAGAAAAGAAAGAGGAAGATTCTGATGTGTTTCAGTTTAATGTAGCAAATGAAAAAACCCTAAGTATGTTAATCTAGCTTCTCATTTGACTGATAAACAAAAAT
>SNQJ01S0035071.1:89101-99721 GCA_010110895.2 Picea sitchensis | reverse complement strand
GGGGTAAACCCAAGTTACTATGTGAGTTATTAGGTAAAATCTAGGAGTTAATTTTAATTTGTTAAAGGTAAGGGGGATACTAGCCTATATCAGAGGCGGCAATGCAAATGCAAACTTTCAATGAGATGCAACCCTTTCCCTAAGTCAACTAAGACTAGTGCCTAAGGTTGGGTAATGGGGTCAACTAAGTTACAAGAAAGAACTAAGTACAATTGAAAGAATAACTTTACAAGTTAGAAAAGATACAAAGGATTACAACAATTATCAACAAAGTAAAGAATAGTTAGATGATTAAGCAATACACAAAAGTACAACTACTTACAAATGAAATGAATTAAGCACTAGTTAGAGTTCAAAAAATAGTGAAGCAAAGATGAACTAACTCTTAAAGGTTTTTGCAGATAAGGAAAAGGAAATAGCTCAAGATGCATTCACCACCAACATTAATTGCAAACCAAGCTTGAAGTTCCCCAATGAAAGGTGCACAACTTCAAGGAGGCAACTAGAAACACAAGTGCGCAACTTAAGAGGAACCAAGAGATGAAAGTAAAGCCACCAATGGGCACAAGTGTGCAACTTAAGATGAATTACTCAATCACAACAATGCTCAATTAAAATACTTGAAAGATGATGCTTGAAGTAAAGGTTGCATAAAATAAAAGAGCATAAACCACTTAGATAAGATTAAGAAGTTAAGGCTTAGGTTGTTGTGAATAAGTTTTAGATTTGATATTAGTGAAGTTGCACTCCTAGACTAGGTGACTACCCAATACTCCTACTGCTTTGGCCAAAAGGACTGTTGGGTGTTCAAGAAGCAAGGCAAACAAGGCCTTACCCTAGCTCCACGGATCAATCCGGAAAACTTGAGTGTTCAACAAGGGGGACACCTAGTGTCGTGAGATCATCCCTGATCTAGCACCCCAAGTCACCTCCACGAGCCTCATTTTTGGTGGCTAAAGTTGTATCAGTAATGGGTGATCTAATTAGGCTAAGTAAATTGATTCCCCTAGAGCCTAAAGTAAATTGATTAAGCAATTTAAAAGTTACTTGTGTTAAAAGCTTGAATGAATGAAATAACAAGTTCTTAAATAAAATGTACAAGAAAAAGAAATGCCTCCAAGGGCTTAAGCAAGGAAAAGAAATGCTTCTAACTAGTTAGATTTTCACATGAACTTGAAAGAAAAATAACTAGAAGCATGAAACATAAAACAAGGAACTATCTAACAAGCTAAACTAGCCTTACGATATAGCATGGGCGACAAAGCCAAGCCTCTTTGCTAGGTGTAGGCAAAAGAATGCAAGAAAATAACTTAACTTGAAAAAGAAGCAAGCAAACCTAGCCACACAACAAGTGGGGCAACAAAATGAAAGCTTAATAACAGAAATAAAATCTAAATCCTAGCCTTACGATTTAGCATGGGTGGCAAAGCCAAGCCTCTTTGCTAGGTGTAGGCAAAAGAAATAAAAAATTGCAGAAATTTAAATGAACTTGATAAATGCAAGCCCTAGAGACTCTCTTGGGGCTTGCTTACAATGTGAGAAAGTAGAGGAGGAAGACGGTATTCAATACCCTAGCTTAGGAGGTTACTCTTGGATGTTTTAGGGCCCCAAATGGGCTGTAGCACCTCCTTTTTGGTGCAGACCTACAACAAATCAGCAAGCAAAACTTGTTGGAAAAGCTACAAAAAAGACCAAAATCTTGGAAAATTTTATGTTAGAATAAACCATAATTTTTTTGTGTAAAAATCAGCAAGTATAATATGTTTAAATGTTCTATTCAAACATGTTAAAATGCCAAAAGAAGTATAGGAAAGAACATAAATTTTTAGAGGTTGTAAGTGAGTGAAATGGATGATTTCCAAATTTGAAATCTTCACATAAAACCCTTAGGTAACCTGCAAATCTGGTGAGAAAAGCTACAAAAATAGAGAGGATTTGAGTAGATCTAGATGGTAAAACAAAATACTTTGCAATGCCCAAATAAACACTTCACTAGATCTATGATAATACTACCACAAATCTATCAAAAAAAAATACTTTGCTTGGAGTTCCTACTCTAGATTTATAAATTTAAAGCATGCACGGGAAAGAGAACTAGAACAAGATCACCTCAATAGTATATGGCACCAAGAATACTCTCAACACCATGGATCCTCCAAAGATTGTTTTATTCAATAGAAGCAAGCTTGAGCAAATACTTGCCACAAACTTGAGAAGAAAGAATGAGAACAAGAAAGAGAGAGAAAGAGGAGTGGGAGAGATTTTGGCATAGTAACAATAGCTAAGAGTATATCTGAAATGGGGGGCGGTGAGCATTCTTTTATACTTGGGAGAGGAGAGAGACCCCTCTTGGATGAGTTACAAGTGTCACACATCTAAGAGAAATAGACAAAGTCAAGGAAGAGTCATTTTTAGGGTTTGGGTAGTGAGTTAGGGTTTGAGGGGTGAGGTGTAAAGGGGGAAAACACCTTTTCCTATGGTCAAACATTAAGTTAAACACCAAGGAGGGCGAATTTAGGGTTTAGGTGGCTTTTTCCACTTAAATTTTTTAATTCCCACATGTCAATTAGCAAGGGAACACCACTTTAAGTTGTTGGCTAAGCAAAGGGGGGTTCTTTAAGTGGAAAATTATTATTCCAACTTAGGAAAAGCGTTAGGAAACCTTTCCCACTCTCTCTCAAACATTTTTGCTTATTTTTTTACAAAAATTGACATTTTGACTTTGTCAATTAAGCAATTAAATTGTTGACTCAAGACTAACTTGGACTCCTCATGGACCATTAGCAAAACTTGTCCAATTGAGCTGAAATTTGGTCCAAGGGTGTAGGGGGTCTCATTCCATTTCTTTTGAGTATTCACACCGCTATCAAAATTCCCAAGGACCTAGTTTTTACTTTTTTACATAAAAAATAAGTAAAATTATCATTAAATGGATAATTTAAAAAAATTTAAAAAAATTACATAGACTCGACAGAATTCGGCAAGACTCTAGGTGATGTCTAGAATGGTCATTTACAATATTCCTAGACCCTAGTCACCCATAGGGCTCGATCATTAAAACGCCTTTCACCACTTTGGAGGATTATTGTGGGAGTGAAAAACTCAAGGGTAATTAAAAAGGGTGGTTAGGCCAAATTAATTACCTGAGGAAAAAAAACACTCGATGAAAGAACTTCCCTAATGAGAAAGTCCTGGGTAACTAACCTACAATATGATCCATGCAGACCCATTACATTATTATCCCACGCAGGGAGCGAAAATTCCAATTACAAAAAGAAGTGTTGAGGCCAAACATGCCTTGTAGAACCAGTAAGTCTTCAAACTTTGTTGCACCATCAAGTACATAGCTTCATGGCACATAGATTTGACCCCCTAGTTGAAATAGGTGGTTAACACTCGTTTCACCATAATAGACAATATCTCAATATTGTCACCCAACCGTAGGCACAAATGCCACCCCTGAGCACCTTTAACCTTGACAAAGAGAATAATTCTGGAAGAAAACCATAGAACCAATAGCCAATCAAGGTAGCCTACCTATCTCCAGAGTTAGCATACCCAGCAAAAAATTCAAACCATAACCAAGAGAAAGTCCAAGCCATAACTAAGAGAAATTCCAAGCCAAAACCAAAAATGTCAGTTGCAGCAGTTGCAACCTCAGCTCCTCTCCAAACTTGCACACCATTAGTCTTATGCGGTTGTGAGAGAGTGTGTACAAATGAGCACTAGCACCCTCTATTTATACTACTCCAAGTCACCTGACTGGGCCGACTTCTCTTCCTGGAGGCTAATAACTCAATAATAAATATTCTCTTGAGTCGACTTGTCTCTTAGAGTTATTATCCAACGTTTTAGGGTTTCTCTTGCTTCTCGGAATATTCTAGTCTCGTTAGGGTTACATGTAGAGGTTAATACCTCCCGCAACTACCATAATATAAACACTCCCTCCTAGCTAGGTAGGTATTAAAGGTAATGGTCTTGAGCACAAACAGACCATTCAATCGGTAGCATGATCATAGCCACACAAGGTATCTCATGGTCAAATCATGAGCACCATTATCACTATTAGTATCCTCTAATAGCATCAACTGCATCATCTCTTGAAGCCATACTTCATCTGAGTAATAAGGCATGATGTTGAATAAGTCACTCACTCCACATAGTGATACAAGAACCATTTTTCTAATCTGGACATATGTCCTAGAAGAATAATTGTTCCAAGAGATTATGGAAGTCGCACCATGGGCTACAAGGACTATTCTTCTAATCCTGACATACGTCCTAGAAGAATGTTTGTCCACCAGCATACTGACTATCCATCTAGCTCAAAATTATCTCTAACATTATTGGTAGTCTCCATGGCAATCAGAACAATTCCATTCAATAGAACACAACTGTGTCTATCCATAGTAGTACACAACTACTATCCAGTGGTACACAACCACACCTAGTAGCACACGGCTACCAACTAGTGACACATAGACACAACTAGTGGAACACATCCACCACAGTAGCATACATCTATTGTCCACAGACATACAGTCTCCACAACAATCATATCATATGATATCAACCTGCATAAAAATATCATGATACAAACTGAGTCATCTGGTCCATTCTTCCACTCACATCTGTGAGATCTGTGAGATCATATGCCCTCAGAAAGTAAAACATCAGCCATTGGCTATATGAACTATTCTTCCCTAGCATAGAAGAATAATTGTCCTTGATTTCTGAGCCTGGACCATTCACCTAACTGGGCCATTCCTCCAGCACTAATCATAGTGCAACCTGGAGAGAATGAGTCTGGCCTAGGGAATTCATGTCCCTGATTGTTGAACCTAGACCATTCACCTAACTAGGCCATTCCTTTGGCACTAATCATAGTGCAACTTGGAGATAATGAGTCTGCCCTAGAGAATGACTGTCTGGACCATTTCCTAATGGAAATGATTGTCCTGCACCAACCTCCAAAATAGACCATTCTTCGAAACTGCTCACAACTATAAACTTCGAAAGAATGATTGTCTGGCGAGGCAGACCATTCTACTTGACCACTTCTCAAAGTGACTACCAAGAAGAATGACTACCCTAGACCATTCCCCCACACTGGCCACAAGGGGAATCACTATATATGGTACATCAACAATCTATCGAACCATTTTCATTACGAAAATGACTGTCCGATCTGGACCATTTTCCAAACTGGAAAATGCATGTCCTTCAGAAATATCAAACCACTTTCTAAACTGGAAAGGAACAGCCCATCCTGGACCATTTTTCGAACTGGAAAATGATTGTCCATAAATCAATAACATATCAGTGCTCCCTCCCAACCTAGGAGTAATCACTTCCTTTTCCAATAAGGAAATCATCTCCACGAGCCCCAGTTTGTCACTTAAGTACGCAAACTTTTCATCTTGGACAGAGGCTTTACCAAAAATATTTGCTATCTGCTCATATGTGGAGATATATTGGAGAACCACTTCTCTCTTTTAGACTTTATCACGGAGAATATAATGCTTGATATCAATGTACTTTGGCCTGTCATGGAACACCAGTTTCTCTGAAAGCTTCACGTGGCTCTAAACATTACAATATATTATAGTCAAATTTAGCCCCTGATCAGACGGTCCAAAAACCAACTTACAGAGCCACATTACTTATGTACAAGCATCACAAGCTGCAATATACTTTAGTGTTGAGTGCAACAGAATTTTCTTTCCTGCTAACCCATGACATCATGACAAAGCTCAAAGTGAAACATATTCAAGTAGCACTTATTTTGTTCTCTGCACTCAATAAATCCATGCAACTGTATATCATAACTCAAACGTTCCACAAGGCGAACATTTGGCTGAGTAATTTCCAAATACATTAACGAGCCAATTAATTGTCGATACAGAGATGGGTCTATTGGATTAGAGTCTCTCAACTTCTTCAGATCTATCATCATGGGAGTTTGCCATGGATTAGCAATCCATCATCCCAGATTTCTGAGTAACCATTCTGATACACTTTTTCTGTCATAGGAAGTTTTCGCCACGCTTTTGTTGTATATGAGATACTCTGCATCAAGTTGCTTGAATCCATACAAGGTATTATTTTGTATTCATACATGGGTCTCTTTCTGGTATACGCTTCTTTCTCAATTTGCTTTATTGGGAAAAACAATATTTTACATGGATACTTCAAGAGGTATATCTGGTTTACTGGAACAGGCTGCTATCATAGTCTTCTCCCTCCTTCTAGAAGAACCTTTAGTTTTGAATCTCGCTATGCTTCCATTCATAAGTATTTTTCACATTTTCTTACATATACAGTTCTTCATCACAACTTCCATTTCTTCTACTTAATTACTTCTAGTGGGTTCAAACCAAGCTAGTAGTCTTATGATTTTTGGTATAATAATTTGTTCAATTGGTTGTTCTGACTTTTATTTCTTTCTTGGAATCTTCATGTTCTTCCTCATCTTCAATGTTGGAGTCCATGGAATCTTCTATAGATTCTATGCCCTTCTTTTCTGAAGGTTCCAACTTCTTCTTTTTGTCATAGGAGCATAAATATAGATGGAAAACCAAGGATATTCAAAGCTTCTTGAAGAAGAATTCTTCTAATCACGTGTTGTTTATCATGACTGCTACTTTCAATGGGAACATGGACAGATACTTCATAATCTTCATGGATTATTTAATGGATCATATCATTTAGGATTAGCTCCCTCCTAATCATGGCTTCATGCATGAATATATGCTCTTCTTTTGGAATGCTGCAATCAGCTCCCTCCATCTAAGAGAGTCCACGCTTCCGTCTGCATTCTTATTACTTTATGCAAAGTGTCACAAGTCTTATTCTAGTTTCCTCTTAATCATTGACTTCTTTCTGGTCTGACTCTTTCTGGGTCTCTTCAAGTTTGATATTGATTTCGGCTTATCTGGCAGTTGTAACTTATATAATAGATTCCTCGGGAATTTGTCACCAAATATTGTCAACGTACTTCATCCTTTTCATGTACATTACTTGACTTGTAGTTATAACAATCCTTATCTTGTTATTCGTCCATAGGTATTGTTTCACTGGTCATCTTATCTTCTCAGAAATAGATATGCATGATATGTACAGGAACTATGTAAACATGGTATGTACAAGAACTATGTTATAGAAGAATATTGTTACCTTGACTAGAAGAAGAAGTTTGCTTCATCCTGCTTAACTTTCTTTGAGGTTTCCTTTTCTTCGGCAACTGTTGCTTCGTATGTTTCCTTCCTTAAGCCATACTTCCTCTTATTCCTGAAATTCTTGAATTTTGTTGTGAAAGCTTGATCATCATATTTATTTTGGGATTTCTCTTTTGTGCCAATCCTTGATTCTTCTTATGCACAGCAAGTTCAAAGTTCTTCAAATGTGAGATACTCATTTCTTGTGTTCATGATTGTGGAAAATGCATCACATGTCTTGGGAAGGTTGTTGAGTACTATATTTACCAATTCCTTGAAATGATTTCTTCAATAGCTTGTAGTTGATCTCTTAACTAAGAGATTCTCACAAAGTATGATGTTATGCTATCATTATCATTCATTTTCATGTCACGGAGATTATTCTTTAGACTCGTTACTTGTCCAATATTTCTACTAAGAAGAGGTTATTTAGGTCATTGTACATCTTCTTAGATGAGTCAAGATGATAAATGTAGGGTATCAAGTAGTATTTTATAGATTCCATTATGATACTCATAGCAATGATGTCATTGTCCTTGAACTTCTTCATAACTGCAACATTTTGAGGCTTCTTCTCTTTTCCTGCTTCAAACTGTGGTTCCGTGATCTTTCCTTTCACGAGATCCAACACTTTATTCTTGGCAAGGATGACGTCAAACCTTGTCTTCCATGCTCTGATGTTAGAACCCCCTTTTCTCTTGTTTTCTAACTTCATAGAGTAAGTCATTATTGCTTTGACTTGGTCAACCTTTGACTTTGACTTGGTCAACCTTTGACTTTGACCAAAAACTCAAACTTGACGTATTGGCTTGTTGAGAGTACCAAGAGGTGTGATAGGCTAGGGAACACTAGGTTATCCAGAAATTAGGTCAAGCGCTTCACTTAAGGTACCTCAACACGAGGGTTAGGGTTTCATTGTTGCAACAAAACTTTGACTGCAACTGCAACCATGCAAATCCTCCCAATCTACCTTCCAGTGGTTAGATTGTCTGAAGATAGTGTGGGCCCATAACCTGTTAGAATAATAGGTGTGTTTGTTTCACCATAATAGACAATATCTCAATATTGTCACCCAACCATAGGCATAAATGCCACCCCCGAGCACCTTAACCTTGACAGAGAGAATAATTCTAGAAGAAAACCCTAGAACCAATAGCCAATCAAGGTAGCGTACCTCTCTCCAGAGCTAACATACCAAGCAAAAATTCCAAACCATAACCAAGAGAAATTCCAAGCCATAACCAAGAGAAAGTCCAAGCCAAAACCGAAAATTCCAGCTACAGCTCCTCTCCAAACTTGCGCACCACTAGTCTTATGCAGTTGTAAGAGAGTGTGTACAAATGAGCACTAGTGCCCTCTATTTATACTACTCCAAGTCACCTAACTGGGCCAACTTCTCTTCCTAGAGGCTAATAACTCAATAATAAATATTCTCTTGAGCCGACTTGTCTCCTAGAGTTATTATCCAATGTTTTAGGGTTTATCTTGCTTCCCGAAAAATTCTAGTCTCATGAGGGTTACATGTAGAGGTTAATACCTCCCACAGCTACCATAATATCAACACCTTGGGCATTATGGACAAAGGAGAAACAAAATTTGTAGTAAATACATTTTTTTTGGTATTATGGTTAAAGGAGGATAAAAATGTTTATTAAATAAAAAAATTGATATGGGGAGTGATGTGACCCTCTCCCCATCATTGTTGAACCTCATGACCACATCAAATCTGAGCTCTTATTTAACACATGCCCCACATCATCTCCATGAGCCACACATACCATCTAGCAGTTGGCTTCCCTTCTCCATGTGACTTCATTTAAAGCCCTTCCCCCTCGCCTTCATATCACATGTGGGACTCTCATACCCCTCAACATCACCAAGGGAAATCCATACCCTCACAATAGCCTTCTCGTCCTCACTCTGGTTTTCAATGCCCAATACTAGCACTCCTCCTCATCGTCATTGGTACTTCGGAAGATTTTCACATGTGGATATGCGAGCGTCCCCTCCAGGATGTTATATTTTGTCGATTCTTAAACGATGGGAGTAGCAAGCTTCTGGGTTTCCAATTGCCCCTTTTCTCTTTCCCTCCAACATTCTCATCACTCTTGCTGCAGGATTCGACCCTCTTGTCCAATCCCTACTAGCATCATGTGGCGCAAGAGACAACCCATCTGCAATTGTAGCAACGACGAATTAGAGGGAATCAAGGGGGGAAATGAAGTTACAATAGCATGATATTGTATCACTTTGGGAATCCCATACCCAACTCAAGCAAAAAATGCATAGGGAAGAAAAGAGAGATAAGGAATTGGCTATAGTGCTCAGAAAGGTAAACATACACACAAAGAAAATTCGATCTATGGGAAAAGACAAGCACGACATTCGACCTAAAATCCATGGGCAGTATGAAGGAGTTCCTTTATAAGGATCCCACGCTTCTTGTGAGGTTATGTAGTTGTTGAACCCACTGTCAGCTCTCAGCGACTAGGACGACCCATATGCTATAGTGGACACAAAATTAAAACTCCATTAATCAGGTTTATGAAATGTAAATAAGTTTTTTTTTTTTCTCTTCTCATATGTTAGAATACAAGCTAGGTAGGAAGGACCTTTTTTTGTTAAAATTATGAAAGACATCATTCATTTGAGGATGTTCATTCCCTCTATTTTGATGAACATTACTAAGAAGTATGAATTTTTGTAACTTCTTGCTGGTTTAGCTCTGCTACATCCCATTTTTTTATAATACAAACTATTTGTTCTTATTAAAAAAAATATTGTATAAACATTTTATGGTAAGTCAAATTTTTTCCATCCCTGTCATTTTTTTATATCTCCATTCATGTGAGTCTTTATCTAATTATAAATCATTATTTAAATAATCTCCATAATATTTGCATAATTGTTAATTATTGTTTGATTAAATATAATAATATGATGTCAAAAACTATTTAATTTCTTAATATAAAATATTTATTTATTTTTATTTTTTATTTTTAATTCATATTAATAAATATATTTTTTTTAAATAACTTTTATAATATTACTTATTATTTTGTAAATTAATTTCATGAAAGTTAACAAAATAATATAAAAAAATATTTAAAAGGATGTATAAATTAAGTTCTATTTCTCCTTTAGAGTACTCCATCTATAGAAATGGCAATGATAACTTCTAGAGCCCCAAGAACACGGATTTTGTTGGGTGGGCCAAAAAAAAGGATGAATATTTGAAAAATGTGAATTTTGTGTGGAAGGTTTTTTAAATTAGTTCACAAAACTCCATGGCCACAATACATGACCCACAATACCTGACGACAAATGTATATTTGAAAAATGGAAATTACACATGGAAGTTTTTTATCGATCATACCATGTGTTTGTATGGTAAAAAATGGAA
>SNQJ01S0035071.1:51846-89091 GCA_010110895.2 Picea sitchensis | reverse complement strand
TGGAAATTTTCATTACAAAACCCGATTACGAGGTAAGCAAAAGAGTTGAACTCATTGCCTTCACAATTTTAAAATTAAAAATACACATCTTGCTCATAACCATTGGAAGTAATTCTAAAAATTGAAAATTATTTTCTCTTATAAATTTTTTTATTAAATTTGAAATATTTTTTTTTATAAAAACAAATACTTTTATCTATTAATAAAACAATAAAAAATTATTATATCTATAAAATATTAAATATAATATAAATTAAATATACATTATTAACATAAAAATATTTAAATATATTGCATGAGCTTTCTAGATAATTACCATGTAAGAGGTTTTAAAACGTCCAATGTTTCGAGTGGACACTCCACCCATCATCAAGGACAAATAAGGCTTTAAAACTAATTGTGAAAATCTACACACTAGGATATTTAAATATAACAAAGATGTATATTTCAATACATATTATACATTATTAAAATAAAAATATTTAAATATAACACACACATGGCTAAATACTTTTTATAATTAAATATATATTAAAATTTAAAATTTAGATAGAAATAATATAATATAAATAAAACAAAAATACAAAATGTGAAACTAATGATGCACATGTGAATGAGATATAGATAAAGTGAATAAGAATCAACCTTTTCTTCACACATTGATGTTGTTTGTTAAAATTTAATTATGATTTAGTAGGTTGTTAACATGGCCTTCCAAATTAGTCCCCAAGGTGTAGGACAGTCGGTGACGGAGTGTGTTGTTAAGGCACTCCATGATGTTAAGTCACCGGTTTGAAACCTACGGGGACAAAAAATCCAACCATGTTAAGGGTTGGTGTGGCTCGGGCCGGGTGTGATCCCCGATTGATTTTGACGACTTAGATGCCCCTGAGTCGTGGTTTCTCAACCACGGGCTAATCCTGTAGGTCATGGACAAACTAGCAAACAAAAAAAAACATGACCTCCCAAGTTGATACGAAAATATCCAAATTAAACTGGTCGTGTACAAAGCCTTATGCTCTTGGTACAAAAAAAATTGGGCCACATATTGAACTCTCATGGCTAGAGCCTTGGCCATGGTTTTATAAGAAACACTCAATAGGGTTATTGACCACCACCCACCAATAGAATCTCTTGTTGAATTCTTCGAAATAGGTTTGATCAATCCTTGGTTGAGTGCTTATGAGAGACTCCCTATACAAAACACCCCATGGGAAGGATTGCATAAATATTCCCCCATCGTGTCCCACATCTCCTTGAAAAATTCACAAGTCATACCATCAATACCCAACGACTTCCAAAGAGAGGGAAACAAAAAAACCATCTTTCATAAAATCTATTTCCAATCTATCTCAATCTCCAATCGAGGCTTTGCAAGGAACCACTCTGTAGAAAGCATCCCTAGTAGGCACATCCAACTCAAACAAGTGGAAAGAAGAGAAAATATTTTGGAAGTGACCACTAAACATACCTCGGATCCCGGTTGGGTTCTCCTCAAGAGTCCCATCATCCCTACAAAGACCAAGAACCCTGTCAGCCACTACTTTCTTCTTCAAGAAGTCGAAGAAGAACTTACATCCCTCGTCACCCTCTTGTATCCATTGTAGTTGGGCTCTAACTCAAGCCCCTCTAGCAATATAATCCTCCTCCTTGCAAACCACCTTCGCACGTCAAGTTGTGTCCTCTTGCAGGGTGATTTTGTGCATGTCCTCCTCCAAGACTATACACAATGTTGTGAGCATCGTACCTTGAAACACACAACAAGTGACTTTTTTTAATTGTAAAAAAAAAACTATAAACTTGTTCATTTTTTGTTTTTTCAATGTATCATAAATATTTACAGTTCGGTATGATACAATTTTCCACTTTGTGTATCACAAATATTTTCTCTTTGGCATGATAATTTTTTCTAGTTTGTGTATCGCGATAAAGTTTTCTAGTTTGTGTATCGCATGAAATTTATTTTTTTCGTGATGCAATGTATCCCACCTCATTTTGTTTTCCTTGCAACATTTTGCATTCTTAAAAAAAAAAAATCTTCGTAACATTTTGCACCTTTTTAAAATTTTCCATTGTGATATTTTGCACTTCATCGCTTTTTGGTCGCAACATTTCACACATCAGTTTGTTTTCCTTGCGACATTTCACAACCTTTAAAAGTATTTATCTTTATGATGTTTCATGTCCTCAAGAAGTTTTCAGTCTTTCGACATATTTCGCCTCATTTTGTTTCTTGCACAACATATTTCATCTTGAAAAAGTCTTCTTCCTTGCATTGTGTCACATGGACCGAAAGTTATTTATGCGATGTGTGGCATCTCTTCAAATATCTTATATTTTATGAAAAGAGAGAACTTCAAAGATAGAATTTTTCTGAAAAACTTGGCCAAAATTTTATTTTCACATCTTCCAAATGTTTCTTCCTTTGCGACGTTTCAAACCCAACATGTTTTCACTTAGGAAACTTCGCATCACCTCAATTTTCCCTTCTTCGTGACATGTCCCATTTCCAACAAATTTCCATCTCCGCAGTAAATTACATCGCCCAAAATTTTATCTTCATGAGATACATCACGCTACCATAATATTTCTTTTCACGTGATAAAAAATTTCCTTCGCTGCAACAAAGATGGATTTTCTTCTTTTATGTCTAAGGAAAATTTTCCATCATCACATCTTATGAACATTTTCTTTCATGGAACATTTCCCATTAAATTTTTTCCCTCGCAAAACATTGCATTGCAACAACGAACTTTTTGTTGTGATACATTGCAGCTCTCAAAAAATGTTTCCTCTGCAACATTCTGCGTGAAACAATATTTCTTTTCACATGCCACAAAGTTTTCTCCTTTGTGGTGTGTCACACACAAAGTTGTTTTCCACGTGATACATCATATCATGAAAAAAATATTTACCATATGATAGCATCGCATGAAATATCTTCTCTGTGTGACACATCGCATTCACCCAAGCTTTTCTCACCACAACCAGTTCTTGATTTCACGTTCAACAAAACATCTTTTCCATATGATACAGTTCATTTCACTCAACATTTGAAGAAGGGTGTGACACACTCCGTATCGCACCCAAAGAGAAAATATGTGCAACACACATGAAAAAAAAAAAAAATCTTAAGTGCGATACACATGAAATAAAAGTGTGCATAAAACATATTGCAATGTACTTTTTGTACCTTCACGGGCAATTGCTAGTTATTATGTAAGATGTTCCCCTTATGGAATTGTATGTCTTGATTTGANGAAATATCTTCTCTGTGTGACACATCGCATTCACCCAAGCTTTTCTCACCACAACCAGTTCTTGATTTCACGTTCAACAAAACATCTTTTCCATATGATACAGTTCATTTCACTCAACATTTGAAGAAGGGTGTGACACACTCTGTATCGCACCCAAAGAGAAAATATGTGCAACACACATGAAAAAAAAAAAAATCTTAAGTGCGATACACATGAAATAAAAGTGTGCATAAAACATATTGCAATGTACTTTTTGTACCTTCACGGGCAATTGCTAGTTATTATGTAAGATGTTCCCCTTATGGAATTGTATGTCTTGATTTGATGGTTAGAATGTTCACAATTGTCTTGATGTGTCAAACAGTCATAGGTATTAATATGTTTATCCGTTTGGTGTCTATGACAATTAGCATTTTCTTCAACGGCATCAATTTTCGGAAGCTCTAGTAAGAACCCCACTATTGTGCATCAGTAAACACAATATTTGTGAATATTAATTGGATGTTATTTCATAGCAAGGGAAGGGGAAGTTGTTATGTTCTTGTCTCAGTCCTTTTGTGTTGCAGAATTGCATAGCATTGGTTGTCTAAAGGGATGGATGGTGAGTTCATCAAAGATAACATACACATTAAGAGCCACCTATTGTTGCAATCAAACCTTGATTATGGTGCTCATATACAATGGAAAGTTTGTGGACGCAGAGCTCCATCACTAGGTGGACTGACTATTTGTCCTCTTAAGTACGGTTGAGCTTAACCAAATTATGTGTATTCTTGAATTGGAAATTGTCACTTGGTATATAATTATATCAATCTGTTTAGGGCTTAATCATGTCATTGTTCTATATGTTAAGCAACATAAAGATGGTCATCCTTGTGTATCATGGGTAGCCTAAGCATGGTTAAATGTTTATGTTAAAATATGTTATCATGAAAGTAGAGAATTGAGTATTTATTTTCTATATATTCAAGAGAGATGTGGATAAGACTACGACTAGATGTGGAGATTTTATTTCAAACAACATGACTTTTAGAATATGAACACATAACAATAGAAAATCTTGAAAATGCTACTATAAGTAATATGTCATTATTGTATTGAACATTTTATTTCACGAAAAATCGGGTTTGGAAACATTTTGATCCTTAGATGGCCCAAAACAACATAGTCTTATCCTCATCAAATTTACAAGTGGAAAGGGGGTTTGCCTCCATTTCAATGGCTTATTTTTGTTTAGAGGAGCACCTCAAAATTGATTTGTGCAATCATCCTTTTTTTTTTCAATGGAAACCTCCACGGTCTTGGCCACTCTAGGTTCTCTGCAACTCTCTTATATGATGTGGTTAGTGTTATAATCATATTCCTTACTAATTGTGACTAGATATCCTTCATGGGGGGATAAAAATACTTCTATGTGAGTGAAATGTATAGGTAACTTTTGATCAATTTTGATGCAATAACATCTTTGTTTAAGTGGGTTATCATGTATGCATTTCTATTCATAGATATGTGTGGAAGACTTAGAAGTACTCCCAATTCAAATTTCCATCATTCCATTTTATGTGATAAAACTGAATCCAAAATTGATGATTAACAAGAGACATTTTTTGCATTGTTGTGGGTTAACTGAGTAAACTAGGATGGTTGTGACTTCGCAGGTGGCCATAGAAACCAAGACTAAGAGGCATTGTCATAAGTAAATTTCCACGTTCAGTTTCCCCTGAATGACCTACAACACAACTGTGATTACACCTAGCCGACCAGGAAAAAAAATCATAAAATTTTGAGAAAGGGAAATTTGCATAGGAGCTTGAGGCATAGCTTTGTGGGAAACCGTGGGTACCAAATGCAGTTGTTGAGGAAATTCAATGATGCAAGCTACTGAGGCAAGGCCAACATCATGATGTACATTAGTTCTATACATTTCTAGATGTGTTTGCAATAAGAACCTTATGTCTCGACTGGTGATTATACCCCCAAAAATGGAAGTTCCTATGTCATGTTCAGGGATTGACTTAGAGGGGATTGCCACAAATACCCATGCTTGGTGTAGTTTTTTTTATTTCCTCAATATGTTATAATCAATTTACAAATCAAGCCAGCAATGCAATGTACTCGCTAGATCACTAGCCACAACAAACCTTTTAACACTTATTTTTAAACTCAATTTGAAATTATGCTACATAGAATTCCTTAAAACAACAAACACCACAACAAAATTTTCATTTCTCATAACTAACTAACTTCTTTAGCTAGCACATGTACTCATAGATTCACTACTTTCAATTAATTTGGAATTCTAAGTGTTGACCAACAATTCTTCTTCTTAATGCATTCTTCTTACAATAATCCCATTTTTATTGATATAACAATAGACCCCCATGCTATAAGGCAAGTGAACACATAGTGGTGGAAGCCATGAAACCCTCCATGTAAGGAAAAATGCATTGTCAATAGTCACATTTTGTTTAGTACTCCTTCAAGCACAACCGACACGTTCTAACTCATAAGTGGAGTAATTTTTTACCTCCAAATGGATTAGTAATTTTTCAACTTCTACATATTTCACTACCCCAATCCCCAACTAAATTAAAAAATAAAATATTTCAACCTCTCCACCTTATAACAATGCACTTTTTCAACCTTTAAGAGACATTACTACTTTTTTTATTTTTTTCAAGAAAAAAACATATTTTTATTTGAGATAAACAAAAATACAATACTCAAGTGCTCTTGGCATAGTGCAAAAAAGATCATCTAGAGATAGATCTCTATAGAATTTTTCATTGTAGATCCATAAATATCCAAAACTTTCATTATATCACATATACTATCTATCCACAACTTTCATAATATCACATATACTATCTATCAAGTAATATGAAACAAATAGTAGACTTTAATAGTCTCATGCATTGACAAATTATAGGTTCACATGAAACAAAAGTGTGCATAAAACATATTACAATGTACTTTTTGCACCTTCACGAGCAATTGCTAGTTGTGATGTAAGGTGTTCCCCTTATGGAATCGTATGTCTTGATTTGATGGTTAGAATGTTCATAATTGTCTTGGTGTGTTAAACGAACATAGGCATGTTGAGACCATTTTTTGCTTCCATGCTTTCCTTCCACATTCTATTTTCCCCACTTCTTTACTCTTTATTTTTCCTCTTCTACACCTCCCCTTATCCTTTTTTTTTTCTTTTATCCCTTCTTTTCTCCCTTTCTGGTTACCGTACTTAATCATATTTCATTTTTGTAGGTTCACGGGTTGGCGAGCCTTCATTTCCACCCACTTACTTATTTCATAAGTATGTTTTAACACTTAGTCATTTTTTAGTTTCACGGGTTCGTGGGTTCAAGCCTTCACTCTCCATTTTCCCTGACCTTCACTTTGCACCCCAAGTTCTGTGATCTACATTTCGACCATCAACCTTGTCACAGGTGTCAGGATCCAAAGTATTTCATTCTTCTTGCATGCGAGTCTGACCGACCGTTCCTCTACACTTAGTGTATTTTTTATCATCTCTACAACCACGGGTTGGTGGGTTCACAAAAATCTTATATTCGATTCTCTCTTGCCCGTCCCTGCCCTTTTGTTTCTTTTTCTTATACGCATTAAGTATTGTTTAATGCTAACAACTATTGTGCAGGCCTTGAAAAGATCGTCATTAATGACGAAAGGATCGAGGAATTATCCATTAAATCTTCATTTTCCAAGGGATTAAAACATAATTATCTTTCTAAAAAGATCTATTTGAGATTATTATCCAGCTGAAGAAATAGTTCGTCAACCTATGGAAGCACCATCTAGACAACAGTTTTGTGGTGATACTCTGAATATATTTGGCCGTGAAGACCAAAACTTCCAGTGGTCGAGAGAATATTGGTATTATTCCTCTCCTCCTGCACATAAAGATGTAATTTGGACATCTAGAATCGCTCGTGATGGGTGTGTTCCTAAGGTTTTTGATTGTAAGGAAATCGTTGCATGGTGTGTGGAAAAGTACGTATCAAATCAAAGAATCATACAACTCAATGATCACTCTCAGATTTCTCTTTCACCTCAAGTTTTTCACAAGATGTTAAAGCTGCCAGAGTCGACTCTTACTTTCAAAGGTGAAGATTGAAGAGAATTCTTGAAGAAATATAACAATGGGCTTGACCTGCTGCCGGAATATTTGGATAATCATGCATCTATCCTAGCAAACATAACGAGAATGCAGGTTGAGTCTTTAAAAAATCCCTATCGAGAAATTGCATGGCTATTCACCAAGGTGACAGGTTAGGAAAACATTGCTTCTATCTCTCGCGTGATTTTATATATTCTGTATTTTACAGTTCAAGAACATGCCATTTTTTATTGGGGAAAACTCATTTCTATCAAAATCTCCTCCCAGATATCACACTAAAAAAGGACAGAGAATTATTTATGGCCTCTTATTTGATATTTTCTATTGTGCATTGTTGCCAATTCCCAAACTTAAACATCAGTGAAAGGGTGAATTGTGAAACATATCTAATTACCTTTTGGTATTAGGCATTGTGGAGGCATAAGACAACTTTGTTTTTCTATGAAGTTTACAATAATTTTGTTTTAGTCTTCAAAAAGATTTTGTTGGGTGAAAACACTCCAAGGATATCTGATCAAGCTACCAGATTTTTAGAAAAAAGGGGACAATAGAGAAAATGGAGAATCAAAGTATCATAAGGATATTTTGCCCAAAAGAGAATCCTTATTTTCTTTTGTATTACATATATGATAAACTATTTATTACAAAGGTGGCAAGGCAATAAAACTTTTGATTACATTTTTTCCATGAAAAAAGGAAAAAATAGTTTATTCCCCTACCATGGAAGATTAGAGAGTTCATTTTCAAAAATATAAATAAAATTGATGAATTTGCAAATCATTTTAACAATGTGAGTTTAAAGTATGTTGAAAAGATCAAAGGTTTTGATCTGAACAAAATGTTTGTTGGACATATGATTTCAGTGGGGTTTAGTAACTCCTTCATTCAAACTGTCTTGAATGAAGAAGAAGAGGGTAACAGCTAAAGCACTCATGTACATAATGCTGGAGATTTATAAACATTACTTACCAGTAATGATCTTTACAAGCAAAGGTGAAAAGGTCCCAGTGAAAGAAGTGTTCAATCTCCAGTTGTTACTCCTAAGAATACTACATCCATGAGCAGTGCTCCAGCGGCCCACCCAACAACAGTAGTTCCAGTGGAGGGGGAGAGAAGAATCCTCCCACTAGAAAAATTGATAGTTCACACAAGTTGCCCGTGAGAAAGAAAAGAAAAAACTCAGTGCAAGAGGATGAACATAATCTTATAGAAAATGACATCCAAATCTTTTCCTTGGAGGATATGGAAATAGAAGCAGACATTGAAATAAAATTTCTAGCAACAGAACAACAGTATCATATGGCTCAGCAAGATTCTTTATTGGAAGTCATTGAAAATGAAACCTTTAGTGAAGAAGAATCTTTCACTTTTCAAAGTTCTTTTTTTGACAAAGAATCTAAAAATTTGATTGTAGAAAGAAGTGACCAGAAGAATAAAAAGGGAAAGGCTAGCTCAGAGGTCGACCTAAATCATATGCGACCATCCCAGATTTCCCAAATCCATAGGGAAACTAGGGACGCGCTTGACAACTCTATTGATGGTTTAGATGTTGAGAATGCCAAATTAAAAGAGAAGATTAAAGAATTGGAGACTGTCTTGATGCCTCTTCCAATCCTCGTCAGTCCTTTGACAATGGCAAAACCAACTACACCTGGTATTAAGTTAAATGGATCTTCAAGTTTGCTCACAGCGGTACGAATTTATGTTGAGAAAAATGTTAAAAAGAGAATTTCATTGATAATAGAAGCATGGGAGGTATCAAAAAATATTATTTCTTTCAGATCAAGGGCACATGCATTTCATGAATATCTCCAAGTTGATTTAAAGAATGAAGAAGGATTCTACACGAATGTTGTTTTACCATTTGGGATAAAAGTCTCAAACATTACAGAATTCAAAAGGAGAGAAGAAGATAGGCCTTCTCCAAGTCGGATTAAATAGTTGAATGCTTGTTGGAAAGAAAAGACCAAGAATTTGAGTAACATTGTCCAAGCATGCAATGAAGCCATAGTGAAAAGAGAAGAATTATTCAGAAGGTTCACAGAGATAGATTTGGCAGGAAGCATTGATGAGGTGCAAGATCCTAAGTTAATTCTCAATTCAATGTTTATGACAAGGTAGCAATTTGATGAACAAGTGGAGGTATTAAAGGGATTATCGGCTGAGAAATTTAATGGCATAATTGAATACGGCAAAGAAGAGATAGATAATTGGATGGTTGATTATTCTATGAAAAATCAAGATATTGAGGAGGAAATTGACGACATTTCTCATGAACTAAGGGATTTAGAAGGCGAATTGTTTAATATCAAAATTAGGCATGAAATAAATGTTTTTCCAATGAAAATTTACATTGAAGATTGGTTTATGAAGACAATTGATAAATTAACTAAAGAAGGCCAAGAAACAGCAGTTGAGACGGTTCCTATAATCGTCAACGAGGAAAATAAAAGGACAACAACAAGCATGTAAAAGTGAGAGATACCATCATAGTCTTGCTACTCTTACTTCCTCTACAGCCGCTCACATTATTCTCTCCTATACTTTTTGTTTATATTTTACTTATGGTCCATGGGAGCCCTAATCCTAGTCCTCGGGACAAATGCATTTAATTTCAAACTTTGTAATAAGCTTTAATATTTTTTAGAAATTGAAGAGAACTATTTCAGAATCATTTTTTATGATGTTTTATAACTTTGAGTTTTGAGTATAAAATATTTGAGATTGATATCATTTTTTTATTTGATATTGCGGAGTGTCATGACATTCTCGAGGATAAATTCCTCCTTTGGTAGAGTTGATTCGACACATGAGAACCATGTGATAAAGTGTATCATTTTCCTCTGGATTGAGTTGAGTCAATGTGTGTTCTCCTGCCTTTGTACTCTTGTAGACTCCCAGGTTGAGTCAGGCTTGAGATGGTACTCAGATGATTCTCATGGACTAGATTGAATAGAATGTTGAGTATGATTTCCCCAGTGGCTGAGCATAGGTGTCATGTCCCACAGTTGAGCACTAGTGATTCGACCTGTGAGAGACCATGTGATGGGTGTATCGTTCTCCTCTGTGAGAGTTGAATCGATGTGTCTCCTGCCTTTGTACTCTTGTAGACTCAGTTGAGTCAGGCTTGAGATGGTACTCCAGATGATTCTCATGTGGACTCGATTGAGATAGAGATCTGTTGAGTATGATTTCCCTGTGGCTGAGCATAGGTGTACGTGTCCCTGGTAGTTGAGCACTAGTGGACGTGTGGATCCCTTACTATATTGTATAAGTGTAAGATTTACTTGTAACCCTAATTGTGATGTAAAGGTTACAAGTTGGCCCCACCATATGTGAAAGATAATTAATGATTATTGTAATAATTAATTATATTTCTGAGTTATTGAGGTCGGACCTATTGTGCCAATAGACACACTGATTGTTGTGTCTAGTCTTGTATAAATAGATGTGATTTCCCCATTGAGGAAATACACTCTCACACTTGTCACTTGTCGTTTGGAAATTTCAGACCTACTTGTAAGGCTGAAGTGTGCACCTCTCTTGGGCGCTAGTTTCAAGGTTGTAGAAGCACCCTCTTATGTGTATCTAGAGTTTATGGTTGGGGGATCTTCTCTTGATAATATAAAAAAGGATTGTTGGGTTCTTCTCCCTTGTTGAGAAGGGTTTTCCCAAGATATTTCTTGTGTTCCCGTGCATGGTAATTCTTCTTGTGATCTTGGTTATTGCAACACTTGTATATGGTGTAGCTGCATTTGTTTATGGTTCAAGTACATGCTAAATAAAATAAACCTCATGCTTAAGCCTAGCATAGTGAAAATTCAACATGGTTTCAAAGCATAGGACTTGAAAGAGCCATTGCACAAGCTTTCAAATCCAATCATCTTCTTTTTTGCAAACCGTACAACCCTCTAGGGTTTCTGAAGAAAAAGTGCAGCCCTCTCTTTTTTGGTTGTTTCAACACCCTACACTGAAACTTTGGGGCTAAATTTGGCATAGGAGAGTACGACCTCCTTCATCGCACCTCCATAGACTCTAACAGTGCAATTCCAAGAATTTTGGATTTTTGGCCCTAGGGTTTCTAGGGTTCCACAATTTTCTGCATAAATTTTGGTTCTAGGGTTTCTACAGCTCACTAGTGTTCCTATGACCTTCTAAAGGCTTATTGTTGGCAGTCATAAGTCCAACAAAACCTAAGGTTGCTAGAATAGCCTAGCTGTTAGGTTTCTTAGCCTAGTTGCTAAGGGTTTGTGGAAGAATCTACAAACCATGAGGAACATAACCTTGGTGGAAGATAGGCTTGATGGATCAAGCAACTTTAGTTCCTGGAAGTCAAGAATATAGATCAACCTAGATGAGGATGACCTATTGAGTGTGATACAAAAGTCTCTACCAGAATCAACTACCGATGAAGAGAAAGAAGAATGGAAGGAAGATGGTGTCAGGCAAGGAAGATAATCATATACTCAGTGAGAGATCATCTCCTACCTAGTATTGTCAACCTGGAGACAACTTATGAGATGTATGAAGCATTGAAGAATATGTTTGAGAGTAACAACACCCTCAGAGCTCTTACATTGAGGGGTCGGCTTCAAAATATTAAGATGGCAAAAGCTGACATTGTTGCTACCTTCTTCATGAAGATTTATGAGATCAGAGATCAACTAGGTGCCATTGGAGAAACTTTACTAGAAAAAGAACTTGTCTTGTCCAATATCAGTGCTCTTCCAAAGCATTGGGAACCATTTCTTCAAAGTATCAGTGGTAGAGCAGAACTACCTACTTTTTATCTTCTATGGACAGACTCTACCCAGGAAGAAATCAGACTTGTAGCTAGAGGAGTGCAAGAATCCCCTCGCGAGGACAATCATGCCCTTGCCTTTCATACAAGAATAGAAGAAGCTTCAGTCAAGCATTCAAAGGTAAGACGACTTTATCAGCTTCAGGTCATGATCATAAAAAAGACAAATCAAAGATACAATGTTTTAGATGTGACAAGTATGGACACTTTGCGAGAGATTTCCTTACCAGGAAGAAAGGAAGACAACTTGCCTCCACTGCTGAGGTTGATCCAGAGCCACATTAGAGAGACGAAGACATCAAAGATGAATCATTCTTCTTCATATCGGTACTCTCATGTACGGTTCCTCTTGATAGTGATATTTGGTTAATTAACAGTGGTGCCTCCAGGCACATGACTGGATATAGAGATCATCTAACAAATCTTGTTGAGAAAGAGACCAATCTACATGTTGTACTTGTAGACAATTCCAACTATAATGTGAAAGGAGTTGGAACTTCTACATTCCAACTAGATTTTGACATACCCCTTCAGTTGAGTGAGGTACTATATGTACCTAGGATGAAAAGGAACCTTGTCTCTATTTCTACATTAGAGGATAAAGGCTACAATGTTACCTTCTCTGAAGGAAAATTTCTTGCATGGCACAAGGACTCACATATGAATTTTTCCCAAGTGATTGGTGTTTGAGAAAACAACTTATACAGGTTGATTGTCCGACAAGTCCAGGACATGTTACATGATACTATCAGCTTGAGCAAGCTATGGCATATGAGACTTGTTCATATTCAATATAGAGCCCTTCCCGCTCTAGGGAAGATGGTAACAGACCTTCCAGAGATACAGGTTCAACATAATGGTGTTTGCAGAGGTTGTGCTCTTATAAATGTCAAGGGGTCCTTCTTGAGCAGTGACAATAGATCCAAGGGGATCTTGGACTTGATACATTCAGATGTGTGTCGACCCATGATAGTTGCTTCCTTAAATGGATATTTTTGCTATGTGTTCTTCATCGATGATCACTCTTGGAAGATGTGGATTTATTTCTTGAAGACCAAGGATCGATTCCTTGCAAGATTTCAAGAATTTAAAGCTCGGATTGAGAACCTGACCCGGAGCAGGATCAAGGTGCTGAGATCAGATAATGGAGGAGAGTACACCTCTAGGGATTTCAGTGATTTCCGTATTGAGGCAAGGATCAAGAGGGATTTCATTGTTCCTTATAACCCTTAGCAAAATGGTGTTGCAGAGAAGAAGAACAGAACCATCATTGAGGCAACCAAAGTGATGATACATGATCAAAATCTACCTATGATTMTGTGGGAAGAAGCATCCATGACAACAGTGTATGTTCAGAACAGGAGTCCTCACCAGCTTTTGAAGAACGTGACTCCCGAAGAAGCTTTCACTAGATTGAAGCATGAGGTTGGACACTTCAAGATATTTGGGTGTCCAATATACTTTCATATACCCAAAGAGAAAAAGACCAAACTAGACCCTTCAGGCAGAAAGGGTACATTTGTGGGACACAACAAATATTCGAAGGCATACCGGATCTACATCCCTGGTTAGAGACAAATTAAGGTGAGCAGAGATGTCATCTTTGAGGAAGAGATATTCTTTCGAAGATCCAGAGAAACTCGGATGGAGATTGACAGTGAGACAATACCTTTTGCCCCTTCAACAGTTCATAGGGAGACATCTGTTGATCCAGTTGCTCCAGTTGATGTTCCCAGAGACATTACAGTAGGCCATAAAAGGCTTGCCTAGGCTCGACAAACTCTGTAGGAGACAGAGGGACATGCAGCTCCTCAAGGCACATTCTGAGAGAGCAAGAGACCACAGAGATTTTCGAGCTATGTTTCATCCATGAGCCACATCATTGATATTGAGCCTTCTTGTCATGGAGAAGTAGCAGTTCAGCAGGTATGGAAATATGCCATGGCAGAAGAGTATCAGTCCATCATGAAGAATGATGTGTGGAATATTGTTCCGAGACCAAAAGGGAAGTCTGTAGTGACTTCCAAGTGGATCTATAAGATCACGCATGCAGCTGATCGAAGTGTTGAGAAGTACAAAGTGATATTTGTAGCCAGAGGATTCTGACAAGTGGAGGGAATTGATTATGAGGAGACATTTTCTCGTGTAGATTGATATACTTCCATTCATATGATAATTTCACTAGTATCATCCATGGGTTGGAAACTGCATCAGATGGATGTAAAGACAACCTTTCTCAATGGTGAGATTAAGGAAGAGGTGTACATCGAGAAGCCAGAAGGATTCATGATACATGAGCATAAATCTCATGTGTAGGTTGAAGAAAGCCCTGTATGGACTAAAACAGGCACCTCGTGCTTGGTACGAGAAGATGGATGGATTCCTGATGAGTTTGGGCTTCAGCAAGAGTGTTTTTTATCCAAACCTATATTATCACATTGTTGGTGACAAATGCCTGATCTTGGTCATGTACATTGATGACTTATTCCTCATCGGTTTAGAAAGACTTATTGTTGAATGCAAGCGAGCATTGACTTTTGAATTTGAGATGAAGGATCTGGGTATGATGCACTACTTCTTGAGACTAGAAGTATGGCAGAGGACTGATGAGATTTTTTTGAGTCAAGGAAAATATACTGTGGAGATATTGAAGAAATTCGGTATGACAGACTGCAAATCCATGCCTACACCGATGGTGATGGATCTGAAGAAAATAAACGAGGCTTCTACTGATTCAGGTGAGATTGATCCACATATTTACCGACAGCTGATTGGATCACTAATGTATTTGTTTAACACCAGACCTGATATATGCTATGTAGCACTAGCAAATCTGGGCCATTTTGCGAAGGTTATTTCGACGCTCTTGCGACGTTATGTCGTGGATATTGTGACAAATATTGGGTCTCCCAAATGTCGCTTCACATGACGTGGCATAGTAGCGAAGCATGTATTGAGATATCTACAAGGCACAGTTGGATATGGCCTGAGATATGCCTATGGTGTAGACATGAGATTGCAGGGATATGCTGATGCAGATTGGGCAGGGAGTGCAGTGGACCGAAAGAGCACATATAGTTGTTGTTTTACCTTGGGGTATGCCATGGTTTCCTGGTGCAGTAGGAAACAGAGCTTTGTGGCTTTGAGTACCGCAGAAGCAGAGTACATAGCGTTATGTGTGCCAGTTTGCAAAGCAGTGTGGCTTTCACAAGATTCTTGCAGATTTATTTGATCATGAGATGGATTCTACCATTATTCATTGTGATAACCAGAGTTGTGTGAAGCTATCAGAGAATATCGTGTTTCATGATAAATAGAAACACATTGAGATCAAATACCATTATATCATAGATATGGTATAGAGGAAAGCAATACACATGCAATACCTTTCTACACATGAGCAGATTGCAGATGACTTCACCAAACTACTTGCCAAGACAAAGTTTGAGTACTTCTGTGAGAGACTTGGCTTGGTGGAGAATGCCTCCCAAGCTGAGGGAGTGTTGATGATTGCAGCATCGTGTGACATTCTCCAGGATACGTTCTCCTATGGACTGAGTTGATTCGACCTATGAGAGCCCATGTGATGGGTGTATCGTTCTCCTCTGTGAGAGTTGAGTCGATGTGTCTCCTACCTTTATACTCATGTGGACTCAGTTGAGTCAGGCTTGAGATGGTACTCTAGATGATTCTCCTGTGGACTCAGTTGAGATAGAGATATGTTGAGTACGACGTCCCTGTGGCTGAGCACATGTGGACGTGTCCCTAGTGGTTGAGCACTAGTGGACGTGTAGATCCCTTGTTATATTGTCTAAGTGTAAGATTTACTTGTAACCCTAATTGTGATGTAAAGGGTACAAGTCAACCCCACTATATGTGAAAGATAATTAATGATTATTGTAATAATTAATTATATTTATGAGTTATTGAGGTCGACCCTATTGTGCCAATAGACACACTTATTGTTGTGTCTGGTCTTGTATAAATAGAGGTGATTTCCCCATTGAGGAAACACACTCTTGCACTTGTCACTTGTCATTTGGAAATTTCAGACCTACTTGTAAGGTTGAAGTGCGCACCTCTCTTGGGCTCTAGTTTCAAGGTTGTATAAGCACCCTCTTGTGTGCATCTAGGGTTTATGGTTGGGGGATCTTCTCTTGAGAATATAGCAAAGGATTGTTGGGTTTTTCTTCCTTGTTGAGAAGGGTTTTCCGAGGATATTTCTTATGTTCTTGTGCATGGTAATTCTTCTTGTGATCTTGGTTATTGCAACACTTGTATATGGTGTAGTTGCATTTGTTTATGGTTCAAGTACATGATAAATAAAATAAACCTCATGCTTGAGCCTAGCATAGTGAAAATTCAACTTTTTCTTCATTTGAGCTCCACATGTGTCTACTCTATTAATGTTTTCTTATGCGTACAGACCATTTTATTTTATTTTTATGTGTGATCAAAAATATTTATTTTAACTATGATGGATGTGAGGAAATTTTGCTTGTGTTTTCAAATGTGTGATGTATGAGGTTCCTGGTCATCTCTCAGAAATTCTTTTTAAAATAAATAATTTTGTTTTCTGCAACTTTTATATTTCTTTGAATACCACGGTGGACTTTCTCAAAGTCCTATATCATTCTGGAAATCTAGAATTCAAAGATTATCATAAAATAGAGAGGAGTACCATCTCTATAAAAACCCAGGAGGATTTATATCCTTGTGAGGTTGTCATTTTGATCCTGACATATTCAAGCGTCAACATTTTTGGCAACCATACTGGGGAAAACCAACTGAAAATTTAAAATATGGTTTATCATTTCTTTTGAAAATACATGACTTGGCCTCAGGTTGATCAACCCCAGTTAGAAATTGGATTGAATAATCAACGAAGCATTTTGCATCAACTATATAATTTGGTAATAACGAAAACCGAGACCGGGTAAGAATTGGAAAGATCTTGGCAGACCTTGGTCCAAGAAGAAGAAAGAGAAATCCTCCAAAGACATAGGAGAGAGGAACGACAATACAGAAGAGACGAAAGACAAGATCGAAGATCACAAGAACAAGGTCGAAATTGAAGTTGGATGAATACAATGGACCCATTACCAGAAGTAAGAGCAAGCAACTGTGTATTCTGGGAAGTGAAAAAAAATATTCCCAAAATACCTTCAGATATGTCAAGAAGGAATGAAGAGAGACGTGAAGAACCACAAAGAGAACCTCATGAAGAAAGAGAAGGAGGTCGAGGAGGTGGTGGAAGAAATCAAGAAGGGAGAATATTTGGAAACCAAAGAAGATTAAGAGATTCCCCCCTATATCTTCGAGGTGAGCAACATGACCTCCCGGTTCTCCCTAAGGGTACTTTGAAAGAATTTTCTGGAGACAGAACAATTGATGCCAAAAGATACCTTGATTTATTCCTAGATGTTTGTGATTTTCATCGTGTTGAATATGATGATGTGATAGTAAGGTTGTTTCTTCAAACCTTATCATGTTGAGCTTATGAATGGTATATGTCATTACCCACTAGATCAATTGGTTCATTCAATGATCTTGAAGCCATATTTATGACTATGTTCGCTCCCACAATTGCATATCATACCCTTCTCACTAATTTCACCCAGATTGGTTTGAGGAAGAATGAGAGAATACAAGATTTCAATCTCATATTCAATAAAACTTTGAGTAAGATTATAGAAGATAAAAAGTTGAATGACCCAATGATACTTGGTTGTTATAAGAATGTGATGCCCCCAAATGTAAAATATGCTATCAGAACATCCCAAATGGATACCTTGGAGGAAGAAATGATTAAATCCGTGGAGATGGAATAAATTATGATTGAGATGGGTGTTGACCCCGATATTATCCTGGGAAAAGTACAGAGGCAACTGAGAAGCCTGAGTATCGATGATCAAGGAGCCTCTAGTTCGAGAAAGAACAAAAAACAAAAACCACGACAAATTCAAAATCAAGCCACTGGAGGATGCTTTTTTAAGGGAACCATACCATATGTGAAGGTATACCATGTTGCAGCACAAGAAACTAAGAAAAGGATTGAGATTGCACAAATGAATAGAACCATCAGGAAAATGCAAAATGAGATAACCAGATTAAGAAGGGGTGATAATTATGTAGCAAATATGAGAATGTTGGTTCAAGAGCAGAGAAGGAACCTTCCCCAAGAAAATAGAGTCAGGTTTGAAAACACTGATAATCAACAAAGTCAAAGGGTTCCCAGGCAACCAATCCCAAATGTAGTTGTTATGGATGAGGCATATCATGAGCAAATAACTGAGCAAGAAAATGATTATTTACCTGATGAAAATTTTGAAACTGTACAGATGGACGGATGCAAGAAATCCATGTATATATTTGAAGAAGGAGACAATGACCCAGACTCGCAAGAGAATGTTTCCCAAACACAGGTGTTTGTAAACAAATCCAAAAATAAGGATGTTTTCGAGAAAGAAAAGGAAAAAAATAAAGAAAAAGATAAAGAAAAGGTGAATGAGAAAGAGGCCAATAAAAATGTGATAAATAACACTGGAAGCAAGAAACAAAACCTAGTGTCAAACCCTCCCCAGATGAAATACAATGTTGTAGAGGATTTGAGTAAGCTAAGGATAACTCTTCCTTTCACAGAAGTGGTAAAGATCCCTCAACGGAGGGAGAATATTCTGAGATTGTTGGATGATCCATCTGGAAGAATGGAGGTCATTGTTATAAGTTCAAAGCAAATCCAAAACACATCAACTGCCAAGTTGAGAGGTAAAGTCCCACCTTTTTATATTTCAATTAAAAATCATGATGTTGCACTTCATATTTGTTTAATTGACACTGGCACGACCAATAATATTATGCCATTGGCAGTTGTGGAGGCGTTTGATATGAGTTGCACCAAATATTATGAAACATGTGAAAGTATATATGTAATTGATTCCAGACATGTGCCAGCTTATGGGGAAATCAAAGATTTTTATGCTTGGATCATTGCAGCTCCTCATATTATTACAGTTTTCAATATTGTTGTGGTAGATCTTCCTCCTACATATGGAGTTGTCTTAGGAAGAGATTGGTCATCTATGATCAGAGGCTACATAATGAGTGATGGAAGTTACATGATGATTCCAAATAAAGAAGGAGCAATGATTAAGGTCCCTCGTGAACCCATGAGGTTGTTTTCCTTCAAAAAGAAGGATAATGAACTAATGGAAGATTATATAGATATTGGAATCATAAACTATGTTGTCCTAGACATGGAACAAATTGAAGACATCGAGGATCAAAAGAACCATTTTAAAGGTTACTGGAGGATGTCATTTGATGGAGCTTGCTCAAGTTCTGGGAGTCGAGTTGGAATCGTCCTTATAAACCCAAAAAAGATTGTGCATCCACATGCTATCAGACTTGAATTTGTGTGCACCAATACTGAGGAAGAATATGAGGCTTTGATTCAAGGAATGATTCTCGCACAAGAAATGAAGATAGAACATTTAATTGTGATTGGCGACTCTGAGTTGGTAATAAATCAAGTTACCAGAAGATATAACATTAAAAAGGAAAGACTCAAATTATATTTCAAAAGAGTTAATGAATTGATGGAAGCTTTCAACTCTTTCAACATCTCTTTCATCCCAAGGGATAAAAATCAGAAGGAATATTCATTAGCTTTGGCGTCTTCATTGTCAAACCCAGATGAAGTTAAGAGCAAAACATATTTTCAAGTAAAAAGAATATTTCGACCTTTTGTACCTGACAATCAGGAGTATTAACAAGTGTTTGAGAATGATGAAGAATTAGAAAAGTTTTTGGTGAATGATGATGAAGATGAGGATAATGACATAACTGTTGTCACAAAGAATTGTGTTCAATTTGAGTCTCTTTTTACAAGATATTATCGTGCTAAGAACCTCTTAGAAGAAGTATCACTCCGAAAGGTCCAAGAAACAAGAAAGATTAAAATTGGAACTGATAGTTCCCCAAAATATGTCATTTTGGGAGTTGATTGCACAATTGACGAAGTTAATCAATATGTCGCACTATTTAAAGAATATCTTGATGTGTTCACATGGAGTTATGATGATTTGAAGGCATATGATAAAACAATATTTCAACAAATTATTCCCTTGAGAGAAGGGAAAAAGCTCGTCAAGCAGAAAATAAGGATGATGAACCCCAAATTGAAACCACTGGTAAAGGTTGAATTGGAAAAATTAAAGAAAGTTGGAATAATATACCCCATTAGACATTCTGATTGGATTTCAAATCCTTTGGTTGTGAGAAAAATGATTGGGCAGATTAAGATGTATGTAGATTTCAGGGACCTTAATAAATCAAGTGTAAAGGATAATTATCCTTTGCATAACATGGAATTTCTCCTCCAACAAGTCACGGGATCAACTTGCATGTCCACGTTAGATGTTTTTTCTGGGTATAATCAAGTCCTGGTTGTTGAGGAAGACAGAGCAAAGACAACATTCATAACACCTTGGGAGACACATGCATATGCTCAGATGCCCTTTGGTTTTAAAAATGCAGGAGCTACATTTCAGAGGGTTATGGATCATGCTTTTGAGGGTTTGATAGGAAAATTCGTGGTGGATTACCAAGATGATTTAATGGTACACTAAAAAATGAGGAGCGATCACATTCATCACTTAAGGAAAGTTTTTGACAGGTGTAGGTTATATGGTGTTTCGTTAAATCCAAAAAAATGTTTATTTGATATAATTGAAGACAAATTATTGGGTCGTATTCTGTGCAAGGAAGGAATATATATTGATCTAGAGAGATTTAAAGCTAGAAATTAACTTAACCCCCCATCATCTAAGAAGGGAGTTCAATCATTTTTTGGCAAAATCAACTTTGTACAAAGATTTGTCCCTGACTATGCAAGTATTGTGAAGCCGATCAATTCATTGTTGAAAAGGGACCAAATGTTTGAATGGACCATGGATGCACATGAATCTTTTAATAATATCAAAAAGGMAATCACTATAGCTCCAATCCTCATTAGCCCAGATTTCCAAAGAGACATCATAATTTATTCATTCGCTGCAGAAATTGTGGTGGCATCTGTTCTTACTCAGAGAAATGCCAAGGGTGAAGAATTGCCAATTAGTTTCATGAGCAAGACCCTTCATGATTATGAATTAAGATATTCAGAATTGGAGAAGCAAGCCATGTCTCTTGTAAAAGCAGTGGTGCACTTTTAGACTTATATATTAAATTCGCATGGCATTGCATATGTTCCATCCTCTCCTATGAAGATGCTTCTAAATCAGCAATTGAGAGAAGGAAAATGGGAAAATTAGTTGGTGAAGATTCAAGAATATAATATTGAAATTAAGCCTTTAAAAGCAGTTAAAGAACAAGGTTTGTGTAAGCTCATTGCAAATAGTGATTCTTTGGATGGAGTAATTTCTATTTCTGTAGGAGAACCCATGACAGTTTCATAATGGTATAAAGATATTATATTTTACCTGAGGTCCGGACAATTTCCAGTGACCATGAACCCTAAGGAGTGAAGAAAATTGAAAATGAAGTCAACTCAATATGTATTTATTACCGATATATTGTTCAAGAGGAACTATGATGGAATATCGTTGAGATGTGTTGATGAAAAGAAAGCTCAAGAATTGATGAAAGAATTCCATGAAGGTATATGCGGTGGACATTTTGTGCCTACCGCCACGACCCATAAAATAATAAGAGTTGGGTTTTATTGGCCATCAGTTTTTAAGGACTCATATACTACCATAAGGAAGTGTGTACCTTGTCAACAATTTTCAGGGAAAATGAAAAAATATGCAATGCCTTTACAACCTATATCTGTAGAACAACTATTTTCCCAATGGTGACTCGATGTTGTTAGACCAATAACTCCAAAATCAAGAAAAGTACACATGTATATCCTCATCGCTACATATTATTTTACAAAGTGGCCAGAAGCAGTAGCATTAAAAAAGGTTGATTCTGAAGAGTTGTTTAATTTTCTCAAGGATAATATTTTGTCAAAGTTCGATGTCCCAGAAAAATTTATTACTGACAATGGTTCAATTTTCATCGAGTCAAAATTTACATAATTTTATGGAGAATATGGAATTGTCATGGAGCAGTCATAAAATTATTATCCAGAAGGAAATGGTCTTGCATAATCCACCAATAAAAAACTCATTCAGATATTGAAGAAAACTATTGATAAGAAGCAAAAGAATTGACATTTGAAATTGGCAGATGCTCTGTGGGTGAGCAGAATGACTCTAAAAGACAACACTGGGATGCCTCTGTATACATTGGTTTATGGGAAAGAAGAAAAAATTCCAATTAGCCTCAAGTTAAATGTCTTAACTTGTGTAGTCAATACAAAGGATGCAAAAGATAGTTCACCTATGCAAAAGAGAATGAACCAATTATTGAAATTGGAGGAAGAACAATGTAAAGCTTTGTATAAAACTTCTCAGAGACAACAAAGTATCAAAAAACATTTTGGTCAGAGTGAAACCATAAAGAATTTTCAAAAGGGTGAACTGGTGTTACTCTGGAACAAAGATAAGGAGAAACCATCGATGCACACAAAATTTGAAGCACTTTGGGTTGGACCATATGTCCTTGAGAAGATTTTGGGTTTTAATGCTTATATGCTCAAAGAAATGAAGGGGAAAATGTTAATGTTGCATGTTAATGGGAAACATTTGAAAAGTTTCTTCACTTGAAATTTTCTTATTCCCTTGTACATAGTTTTTTTTATTTGTTATTTTGTACATCCTTACTATTCGACTCCATAGCCCAAAAGATAGAAGCATCTGGTCATGAAGATTCTGGATTTTTGACCACCCATAGGGGGTTATCATCCCACAGTTGGAGAAAGTTGTTGAGACCATTTTTTGCTTCCATGTTTTCCTTCCGCATTCTATTTTCCCCACTTCTTTACCCCATTTATTTTCCCTCTTCTACACCTCCCCTTATCCCTTTTTTTTCTTTTATCCCTTCTTTTCTCCCTTTCTGGTTACCGTACTTAGTCATGTTTCAGTTTCGCAGGTTGGTGGGTTCACAGGTTGGCAAGCCTTAATTTCCACCCACTTACTTATTTCATAAGTCCATTTTAACACTTAGTCATTTTTTAGTTTCACGGGTTCACGTGTTCGAGCCTTCACTCTCCATTTTCCATGACCTTCACTTTGCACCCTAAGTTTTGTGATCTACATTTCGACCATCAACCTTGTCGCGGGTGTCGGGCTCCAAAATATTTAATTCTTCTTACATGTGAGTCCGACCAACCGTTCCTCTACACTTAGTATATTTTTTATCATCTCTACACCCATGGGTTAGCGGGTACCCGGGTTGGCGGGTTCACAAAAATCTTATATTCGAATTCTCACTTGCCCATCCCCATCCTTTTGTTGTTTTTCCCTATACGCATTAAGTATTGTTTAATTATAACAATTGTTGTGCAGGCCCCGAAAATATCGTCATTAATGGCAAAAGGCTCGAGGAGTTATCCATTAAATATCATTAACTATTCATTTGTCAAGGGATTAAAACATCATTATCTTTCCGAAAAGATCTATTTGAGATTATTATCCAGTTGAAGAAATAGTTCTGTCAACCTATGGTAGCACTAGGGAGAYAAAATTTTTGTGGTGATACTCTGAATATCTTTGGCCATGAATACCAAAACTTCCAATGGCTGAGAGCATATTGGTATTATTCCTCTCCTCCTTCACAAAAAAGATGTAATTTGGACATCTTGAATCRCTCGTGTTGGGTGTGTTCATGAGGTTTTTTATTGTAAGGAAATCGTTGCATGGTGTGTGGACAAGTACGTACCAAATCAAAGAATCATACAACTCCATGATCATTCTCAAATTTTTCTTTCACCTCAAGTTTTTCGCAAGATGTTAAAGCTTCCAGAGCTGACTCTTACTTTCAAAGGTGAAGATTGCAGAGAATTCTTGAAGAAATATAACAATGGGCTTGACCTCCTGCCGGAATATTTAGAGAATCATGCATCTATCCTAGCAAACATAACGAGAATCCAGGTTGAGTCTTTAAAAAATCCCTATCGAGAAATTACATGGCTATTCACTAGGGTGAAAAGTTAGGAAAACATTGCTTCTATCTCTCGCATGATTTTATATATTCTATATTTTACAATTCAAGAACATGCCTTTTTTTATTGGGGAAAACTTATTTCTATCGAAATATCCTCCCAGTTATCACACTATAAAAAGGACAGGGAATTATTTATGGCCTCTTATTTGATATTTTATATTGTGCATTGTTGCCAATTCCCAAACTTAAATATCGATAAAAGGGTGAATTGTGAAACGGATCCAGTTACCTTTTGGTATCATGCATTGTGGAGGCATAAGACCCCTCTGTTTTTCTATGAAGTTTACAATAATTTTGTTTCAATCTTCAAAAAGATTTTGTTGGGGGAAAACACTCCAAGGATATCTGATCAAGCTACCAGATTTTTAGAAAAAAAGGGGACAATAGAGAAAATGGAGAATCATAGTATCATAAGGATATTTTTCTCAAAAGAGAATCCTTCTTTTCTTTTGTATTACATATATGATAAACTATTTATTACAGAGGTGGCGAGGCAATACAACTTATGGTTACATTTTTTCCATGAAAAAAGGAAAAACAGTTTATTCCCCTGCCATGGAAGATTGGAGAGTTCATTTTCAAAAATATAAATAAAATTGACGAATTTGCAAATCATTTTAACAATGTGATTTTAAAGTATGATGAATAGATCAAAGGTTTTGATCCGAACAAAATCTTTGTTGGACATATGCTTTCAATGGACTTCAATAACTCCTTCATTCAAACTCTCTTGAACGAAGAAGAAGAGGGTAACAACCAAAGCACCCATGTACATAATGTTGGTGATTTAGAAACATTACTTAGCAATAATGACCTTTACAAGCAAAGGGGGAAAGGTCCCAGTGAAAGAAGTGCTCAATATCTAGTTGTTACTCTTAAGAATACTACATCCAGGAGCAGAGCTCCAACGACCCACCCAATTAAAAAGACTGTCAACAGTAGTTCAAGTGGAGGGGGCGAGAAGAATCCCCCCCCTGTAAAAATTGAGAGTTCACACAAGTTGCTCGTGAGAAAGAAAAGAAAAAACTTAGTGCAAGAGGAAGAAGATAATCTTATAGAAAATGGCATCCAAGGCTTTTCCTTAGAGGATATGGAACTAGAAGCAGACATTGAAAAAATATTCCCTGCAATAGAACAACATGATCATATGGCTCAGTAAGATTCTTTATTGGAAGTCATTGGAAATGAGACCTTTAGTGAAGAATAATCCTTCACTTTTCAAAGTGTTGTTTTTGACAAACAATCTAAAAAGTTGATTGTAGAAAGAAGTGACCAGAAGAATAAAAAGGGCAAGGTCGGCTCAAAGGTCGACCTAAAGTATATGCGACCGTCCCAGATTTCCAAAATCCACAGGGAAACCGGGGACGCACTCGACGACTCTATTGATGTTTTAAAGGCTGAGAATGCTAAATTAAAAGAGAAGATCAAAGAATTGGATATTGCTTTGATGCCTCTTCCGATCCTGGCTAGTCCTTTGACAATGGTCAAACCAACTACACCCGGTATTAAGTTAAATGGATCTTCAAGTTTACTCACAGCGGTCCGAAGTTATGTTGAGAAAAATATTAAAAAGAGAATGTCATTGATAATAGAAGCATGGGAGGTATCAAAAAATATTGTTTCTTTCAGTTCAAGGGAACATGCATTTCATGAATATCTCCAAGTTGATTTAAAGAATGAAGAAGGATTCTACACGGATGTTGTTTTACCATTTGGGAKAAAAGTCTCAAACATGACATAATTCAAAAGGAGAGAAGAAGATTTGCCTTCTCCAAGTCGGATTAAACAACTGAATGCATGTTGGAAAGAAAAGATCAAGAATTTGAGTAATATTGTCCAAGCATTCAATGAAGCCATAGTGAAAAGAGAAGAAYTATTCAGAAGACTCACGGAGATAAATTTGGCAGGAAACACTGATGAGGTGCAATATCCTAAGTTAATTCTCAATTCAATGTTTATGACAAATAAACAATTTGATGAACACGTGGATATACTAAAGGGATTATCGGTTGAGAAATTTAATGGCATAATTGAATATGGTGAAGAAGAGATAGATAATTGGTTGGTTGATTATTCTATGAAAATCAAGATATTGAGGAGGCAATTCACGACATTTCTCATGACCCAAGGGATTTARAAGGTGAATTGTTTAATATCAAAATTAGGCATGAAATAAATGTTGCGCCAATGAAAAGTTACATTGAAGATTGGTTTAAGAAGGCAAATGATAAATTAACTAAAGAAGGCCAAGAAGCAATAGTTGAGACGGTTCCTATAACCGTCAACGAGGAAAATAAAAGCACAACATAAAGTAAGTAAAAGTGAGAGATACCATCATAGTCTTGCTACTCTGCCTTAGCCCACTATCTTCTCTCCACAACTCACTCTTTGTTTATATTTACTTTTATAGTCCGCAAGAACCCCAATCCCGGTCCTCGGGACAAATGCATTTTAATTTCAAAACTTTGTAACAGACTTTAATATTTTTTCAAAAATCCCAAGAGAACTAATTCAGGATCAGTTTTGACAGTGTTTTATAACTCTGAGTTTTGAGTATAAAATATTTGAGATTGATCTATCATTTTCTTCATTTGAGCTCCACATGTGTCTACTCTATTAAAGTTCTCTTATGCGTACATACCATTTTCTTTTATTTTTATGTGTGATCATAAATATTTAGTTTAACTATGATGGATGTGAGGAAATTTTGTTTATGTTTTCAAATGTGTGATGTATGAGATTCTTGGTCATCTCTCAAGAATTCTCTTTAAAATAAAACATTTTATTTTCTGCAACTTTTATATTTCTTTGAATACCAAGGTGGACTTTCTCAAAGTCCTATATCATTATGGAAATCTAGAATTCAAATATTATCATAAAACAGAGAGGAACACCACCTCTATAAAAACACAGGAGGATTTATATCCTCGTGAGGTTCTCGTTTCGGTCGTGACGGATTCAAGCGTCAACAAGGAATTAATTTGTTTATCCATTCGGTGTCGATGACAATTAGTGTTTTCCTCGTCAAAATCAATTTTTGGAAGCTCTGGTAAGAACCCACTATCATCCATCAGTAAACACAAGATTTGTGAATATTAATTGGAGGTTATATCAAAGTAAGGGAAGGGGAAGCTCTTAGGTGCTTGTCTCAATCCTTTTGTGTTGTAGACTTGCATAAGATTGGTTGTCTAAAGGGATGGATGATGAGTTCATCAAAGATAACATGCACATTAAGAGCCATCTATTATTGCAATCAAACCTTGATTATGGTGCTCATCTACAATGGAAWGTTTGTGGACGCAGAGCTCCATCACCAAGTGGATTGACTATTTGTCCTCTTAGGTGTGGGTGAGCTTAACCAAGTTCCGCGTATTCCCGAATTGGAAATGATCACTTGTTATATAATTATATCAATCTATTTAAGCTTAAGCATGTAATTGTTCTATATGTTAAGCAACATAAATGTGGTGATCCTATCGTATCTTAGGCAACCTAAGCATGGTTATATGCTTATGTTAAAAGATTTTTTCATGGAAGTAAAGAATTTGATATTTTTTTTCTTTAGATATTCAAGAGGAATGCGTATAAGACTACAACTAGATGTGGAGATTTTATTTCAAACAACATGCCTTTTAGAATATGAACACAAAACAATAGAAAATCTTGAAAATGTTAATATAAGTGAAATTCCATTATTGTATTGAACATTTTATTTCGCGGAAAATGGCGTTTGGAAACATTTTGATCCTTAGATGGCCCTTTACAACATAGTCTTATCCTCATCAAATTTCCAAGTGGAAAGGGGGTTTGCCTCCAATTCAATGGCTTAGTTTTGTTTAGAGGAGCACCTCGATATTGATTTGTGCAATCATCCAATTTTTTTCCAATGGAAACCTCCATAGTCTTGGCCACTTTGGGTTCTTTGCAACTCTCTGATATGATGTGGTTAGTGTTATAATCATATTCCTTGCTAATTGTGACTAGATATCCTTCATAGAGGGATACACATACTTCTATGTAAGTCAAACGTATAGGTAATTTTTGATCAATTTTGATGCAATAACATCTTTGTTTAAGCAGGTTATCCTGTATGCATTTGAATTCATAGATAGGTGTGGAAGACTTAGAACTACTCCCAATTCAAATTTCCATCATTCCATTCTATGTGATAAAACTCAATCCAAAATTGATGATTAACAAGAGACATTTTTTGCATTGTTGTGGGTTAACTGAGTAAACTAGGATGGTTGTGACATCGCAGATGGCCACAGAAACCAAGACTAAGAGGCATTGTCATAAGTAAATTTTCCATGTTCATTTTCTCCTAAATTCCCTACAACACAATTGTGATTACACCTAGCCGAGTAGGAAAAAAAYCATAAAATTTTGAGAAAGGGAAATTTGGCACAAGAACTTGAGGCATAGCTTTGTGGGAAACTGCGGGTACCAAATGTGGTTGTTGATCAGGAAATCCAATGATGGAAGCTGCTAAGGCAAGGCCAACGTCACGATGTAAATTAGTTCTACACATTTCTAGATGTGCTTGCAATAAGAACCTTATGTCTTGACTAGTGATTATACCCAAAAAAATGGAATCTCCTATGTCATGTTCAGGGATTGATGTAGAGGGGATTGCCACAAATACCCATGCTCGGTGCAGTTTTTTTTGTTTCCTCAATATGTTATAGTCAATTTATAATTCAAGCCAACAATGCAATGTACCTTCTAGATCACTAGCCACAACAAACCTTTTAACACTTATTTTTAAACTCAATTTGAAATTATGCTACATATCATCGCTTAAAACAATAAACACCACAACAAAATCTTCATTTCTCATAGCTAACCAACTTCTTTAGCTAGCACATGTACTCATAGATTCACTACTTTCAATTGGTTTGTTTTCCTATTTCAATGTTTGGAATTCTAAGTGTTGACCAACAACTCTTCTTCTCAATGCATTCTTCTTACAATAATCCCATTTTTGTCGACATAATAATAGACCCCCGTGCTATAAGGCAAGTGAGCACATAGTGGTGGAAGCCATGAAACCCTCCATGTAAGGAAAACGACATTGTCAATAATCACATTTTGTTTAGTACTCCTTCAAGCACAACCAACATGATCTAACTCATAGGTGGAGTTTTTACACCTCGATCCAGAATAATCTAATATAAAAGTTCACATGGTTGTAACTTCTTTCTGCATTTGATCCATACTCTCGTTGAAGCATTTTTTGTTGTTCTTGTGGGATGCATATCTTGCTTTGAACTGAAGATGAAATATAGAGTGGTGTTTTTCTTGTGACGTTATTATTGTTGATGTTTTCATCCTTTATCAGTTGAGAGAAGAGAAAGGGAACACAAAACAAAAGGGAGATGGATGTTGATATTGTGTGAGGACAAAGAATATTTGCACTCATTATGTCATATGCCCATTTGTTGAATAAGGCTATGAATACATTACACCAATCACTACTCTTTAATGCATGCTTTTGAAATTTGAGGATGTTATACTTTCCCTTGCAATGGTATGGTTCCTTCTTTATCATCATTTATTAATTGGTGATTTTTTTTATTGTTATTGCTTTTCAAATTTCACATGCATTTACTTTCTAATTGCATAGTCAATCTCTTTGAGGCTAGGTTGAAATCTAATAGGCTTTATTCTATGGCATCATTGAAAATTTTCAAATCAACATTCCCCTAAAAATGTGTGTATTAATATGCATTCATTGATCAAGATATTCATTGTCATATTTAGTCAATATGTTTTATATGATTGTATTGTTCCTTTCTTGCTTTTGATTTGTCTACCTCCAGTTTTTTTTGTTTTTTTTTCACAGTTCAAGAGATAAAGATACTTTTAGAAAGCTTCCCCCCTCTTACCATCTTAACTTTTTTCAAAAGTCGAAATTAGCAATTATATTTTGTTGGTCCTCACATACTTTAATTTAACAAATTCTTAGCAAAATAAAAATGAAGATTACCCAAACAAAATTTAAATGGATTAGTAATTTTTTAACTTCTACATTTTTCACTATCACGATCCCCAATTAAATTAAAAAATAAAATATGTCAACCTCTCCACCTTATAGTTGTGCACTTTTTGCACCTTTAGGAACAATTACTATTTTTTGTTTTTTTAAGGAAAAAAAAACATACTTTTTATTTAAGATAAACAAAAATACAATACTCGAGTGCTCTAGGCATTGTGCAACAAAGATCATCCAGAGATAGATCTCTTTGGAATCTTTCACTATAGATCCATAAAGATCCACAACTTTCATTATATCACATATATTATCTATCCACAACTTTCATATTATCACATATACTATCTATCAAGTAATTAAAAACAAACAATAGACTTTCACAGTCTCATGTATTGACAAATTAAAGGTTCAAAGTCTCATGTATTGACAAATTATAGGTTCAAAAGGAGTTCATAAATCATTAAAATAAAATTGTTGTAAAATCGTTGTTTGACCATCATGTGCTTCTTCCAAGGAACCATCAAGTTCAGGTAGATGAAATTCCTCCTTTAAGAGTTGATTTGCAATCTTGTTGTGTTTTCTATATATATGAGTTTAGATGACCCAAAGAAACTGATTAGATATTTCCTTTAATTGTCGTGCTAGTAGAGGAAGATAATTATTTTGTACCGAAGGCTTCCTTTCATCCAATTAATGACTATAGATGAATCACCAATGACTTCAAGCTTATCAATCCCTTTATACAAAGCAATTTTTAATAAGTAGAATAAGGCCATGAGTTCTCCTTGGTTATTTCTTCCTCTTCCTATATTATCTTTGACCTTAATTATGTGTGTCTCTGAAAGATATATAATGAAGCCAATCCCACAAATAGAATTCAAGCCTTGACAAGCCCCATTGAAATATCCCCACGCTAAAGATTTGTCTACTTGTTTCTCCGATAAATTTCTCTGTAGTTTAACCTTTAAAATAACCTTACAATATGCAAGTAAAGCATCAACCTAGGCAACTACCTGAAAAGTGGGCATCATCTCTTCAAACAAAATATAGTTTTTAGCTATCCATATTCCCCATAGAACTAGAAATGGAATTAACCCAAAGCACTTTAGATGACGCTGAGTAAACCAAACATTACAACATGTATCTATGGATTCACATTTCCAAAGGTTCTGGATATCCAAAAGTTCCTCGACCTCAACCCAGACTTCTCGAGAAAAATTACAATGCAAGAACAAATGTGAAGTGTTTTCCTAACTGCACCTGCAAAGTAAACAAATGCTTGGACCTACTCTATTTCGTTTCTAGAGGGCTTCCCATGTTAACACTTTATTGTTCAATATGAGCCACATAAACAACTCACACTTGAGAGGGGCCTTAACTTTCCAAAGCTTCTTTCACCACCATTTTTCAACACCTGGTCTTGGTCAAAAAAGAGTTGAGTATTCAAGACTAGGGGTATAATTCCCCCCTACTCCATTCAGAGCCTATATTAGTTCATCCAAGAAATTTGTCAATTTTATATGTGTCTTCTTTAGTTCTACTAAAAAGTGATCCCATATTTCGACCAAATGTCCTCCTAAACCAAGACCAACCGCCTTTCTCCAACGTTGAATCCACACAGATGTATCATCTAGGTTTTCAATCAAATTAAGTGTACATCTGCCAATATGTCTTTACGACACCCTATTATTGCATCTTCCCTCACTCTTGTCATCCATCTCCCACTGGCCATGCCAAATAAGAACAATACCTTGTAAGACATTCCCCTTATAAAAGTGGATATAATGATGCAATGGTTAGAGCATTTACAACCTTCTATATGTGTTAGACGACCATTGGAGGCATCTAATGGATCGTCTACATTGAACCACACAACCCAATATCTATACACCAAACTGCATAGCCCAATATCTGTAAAAAAAATTCAATAAGTCATACTCCATTCCCTAGGCTCCATTGATGCCAAACCGACAACAAATCAATGCTATGAGATTTTTCATGCACAAGGATTTCAGTCCCAACGCAGGCATGATCATCGAATCTCACTGACCTGCAACTTTAGTTCGATCTTCGAGAAACATGTCTCACGTACCTAAATGAAAATGACTATGCAATTCCTCACTATCCATCTTTGGTAAATGACTCTGTGATCCTCAGTATCCTTGGTTGTGCAATGAATCCGTAGCCTATCATTTATGTGGTGAGCAAAGGAAACCGTTATTGTTACACGTGGTAACAAAAACAACAGTGAGTAAAGACAACAACAACGACCGAAAGGAGTGGAAAAGGTGGCAGAGGACTGTGTAGTGATATTGGCAGCAATAACAGTGCTCCATAGTTTCCGTATCGAAATAACAAACGTTTAGGTGAAACCTCCCATTCAACGAGTAAAAGCAAACACGGTTAATGCGTTGTTTCACAGTTCTTCGGGATTGATGACATTAATGTGATTAATGCTAAAATCTTCTACTCAACTAACTACATCAGTAACGTACGTTCAAATTTCTAGAGTTTGATAACAAATAGGTTATATATATATATATATATATAGAACTAACTTAGATTTATCTTAATTCTGCATCTATTATGTATAGAGACGGAGCAAGTTTTTCGAGGTGAAAACTTTTTTTAAATTGAAAAAAATTGAAAAAGGTCTGCACCTCAAGGGATTTGATCCCTCAAGGTAAGATGGATCTAAGTTGGTTTAAATATTATATTTGTATTAAATATGATATATTAAATTAGTTTTTTTAATTGTGTCATAAGACATTCCCCTTAAGGAAGCAAATGTAGTGATGTGATTAATAGAGCATTTACAACCTTCTATATGTGTTATATGACCATTGGAGGCATCTCCATTGTTGATCATCTACACCAAACCGCAGAGCCTAACATATGTACATAAATTTCAACATAGTTATACGTCATTCCCTAACCAATGATGCCAATCCGACAACAAATCAATGTTACGAGATTTGTCATGAACAAGGATTTCAGGGTCGATGCAAGCGTGATCATCAGATCTCACAGACCTACAACTCCACTTCGATCTTCTGTAAACATCTCTCACAGACCTAAATGAAAACCAAAAGGAAATCAATCAATTTTTTGCTTATACCCCCTATTATTATAACCACACGATATTTGAATTTTATAAAAGTATTGTTAGTACAAAACAAACATTCTCAATGCAAACCTCAAAATCCAACAATAGAACCATGGGCCATAAAGAATCAACTAAAATAAATATTTTGTGCCTTCGACCTCTACAAGAATGAATCTCGAGAGATATGAGAAAATGGACATTTCCATGCACAGTGGAGGTGATGTGTATGGGGGTGACAACGTACCTAGTCATTTTGGGGTATGCGTGCTTGCCTCCTTGTAATTGTGGGATCATACACACACTTTGAATTCAAAGATTGCATATTTGAAACCCTTAGAATTTGTATCAATTTATTCCTTCTCCAACATTCGATGTCTCAAAGAAGGGTTTGAATGAATCAACTAACACACATATCACCGATGCAATGTGTTGTGGAGGAGAGAGGTCCAAGGGATGATGTAAAGACACAAAAGTATTGCCTTTCTTTTACATTTATAGTAGTGTTGAGAAATTATTATAAGATTGAGGTGAGATGAAGAAAACAAATATATGAAGATCACCCCATCTCCGCCTTCATTGTGCTTGCTTGTGCTCATGTCTTTATTATTTTTGCTTGGTACTATGCTAAAGCACCCACCCCGAGGCACCGTGCGTATATGCACACATATTTTAATTTGGCCTCTTGGTTAATGGTTCATATTCATCTTTAAGATGTCCTCAGTTTCAGAGGCCGCCCTATCTGTTTGGGTAATGAGGGAGAGGTCCTAACATTGTATTCTTTGCGTGAGAATATGATCACTGTGCTAGTGACGAAGGCGAAAAGTAAGAATGTCATCTTTAGGTTATTTGGAATAATAGTTCAAAGAAGTTTCCCCTCATGTGGAGCAAGTAATCATCAAATGGGTTGTAGCTTGTGGGGCTTTATTGGATTTAAGAGAATGATTTCTTAACCTTTTTTTTTATTGAATTTATTTTAAGACTTTATCGATTAATTAGATTGTAAAGCATTTTACTTATACAAAGCATATGTCTTGATGTGATAGTTAGAGCATTGCGAGACATTCAGATCTATTGGACAACCATCAAAGGCCTCTCCACTATTGATTGTAATTATTTAGTAGAGGTGATGTGCACGGCCATTAGAGCACTATGCACCATTGATCACCATTTGTTAGCGGAGGTGTTGTGCAGTGAGTTCCAATGCTGGTGACTCCACTTGCCATGGCCCTATCTATTCAATGACCTTATATCATTACATTCGAGTTATCATATTAATTGACCATGCATATGGTCTTGCAATCTTCCATGGAAATAGTGTCGAGCATCACTTTGTGGTCAAATAGATGAGAGTTTGGCCATTACAAAACGATGTTACTCTTCTCTCATAAATCCATCAAGTGGATGTTAGCACAATCACTTAGATGAGAGATAATAAAGAGTCATAGTGAAGAAGATTGCTCTTGGAAATCCATTAGAGCTTCCTTATGTCTCTAATTGGCCAATCATATATGGAATCCACCTACTGCCATTTTGTTTGCTCCCACATCCCCACTCTATATTCTTCACTTCAACCTATACAACTTGCTTACACATGATTGTGCTTGCTATGGTTGGCCAATGCTTTGGTAGTGCATTTTTTCTAGTCATTGCCTTGATGACACACCTATAACTTATGTTGCAACTCTCCCATTTTGGTATTGAAGCACATAAAGAATTGGACTCCTTGAATGAGGGTTATTTTTTAATCAAACTCCATTGTGAATAAGTGATTGTAGGGCTACCAACTATTGGTGGGTAGTATGTAAGCCCATCTACTTAGGAGATGTGTAGGGTGTGAGGTTGAAGCCCAATCCCTCCAAGTCTATGTTAGTGTGGCAATGCACCTTGTAGAAAGTGAAAGTAGTGTTGAAGGAGGAGAGTGTCTCGTTTCTTTTCATTTGGAGGGGAGTTGAATAACAAATCATTGTAAAGTGGGATAGAAATGCAAAAACGTTTTTGCAAGAAAGAATGGCTTGCATAATTGGCACTTGCTCCATTGTATGCACCTGGGATTGTATGTAATCCTCTCACTCTCATACAACACACTCGATTTAAAAACTACCACTTTCTTGTTTTCTTACATTAAAGCAAAGGTAAATATACTTTGCTCATAGACAATTCAAATAATATTTTAAAACTTCTTGAGGTGTGTGTGTGTGTGTGTGTAATTTTAAGGTCACAACCAAGCTAGACACCAAATTGGTGTATGAGACCCCCTTGTTTGTGGGACATGGGACCCCCTCTGCGTAACGATTTGACTGCTAAAGTCTACAAAGATATACATACCCTATCCCCCTCTGGATTTGAACTTGTGACTTGTTAGGATGAAACACATGTTCTTAACCATTAGGCCCACTCAGACATATGCAACTCAATATAATATCTTTCCAAATATTTCTCTTCAAATTTGTTTATTTCAAACTAATGGTCAAATCAAAGATAGGCAAAACAAGTCGATGTGTGCCTTAATGATGATGCGTGAAACATGTCTCACATTGATAAGTGAAGCATTCACTTTCTGCACACAACAATAAATTTGATTGTTGTTAGTAACATTCCATCATAAGGAGTCAAAAGCATGGTTGGGCGACATCAATATAAAAAAAGCAGATATACTTTCATGAAACTATTTGATATGGGATTTATAGTTTTTTTAAAGCAATTTATAATAATGCAACACTATGTAATTTGTTATGACATTATTATTCTCAGTTTACCTTGTCTTTATATATGCCGATATTACCTTTTTCATATTTTAATATTTTGTCATCTCTAAATCACAAACTTGATTTCTAGTCTCTACCATTTCCCTTTTATTTTATTGGTTTCAATGATCCTCAACTAGTTTTATTTCACAAATACTTAACAAACTAAATAATTTTATTTCACAAATACTTAACAAACTAAATAGTTTTATTTCACAAATACTTAACAAACAAACTAAATGGAGGAATACCCACTTCCAATATTTCAAGTGCATTGTGTTTTCAAATTATACATTTCACACTCAATCTCCAACAAAGTGTTAAAGTACAACATTTTTACATCTCAACCTTTAAACCACGTACTTTTTTAAAACAATTGTTGATAATACTTTAGAGAAGAGATAGTAACGACAAGTTAAGTTGCACAAGGAAAAACTATTAGTTTAAATCCAAGTAGAGTCATGACTATGATCCCATAAGTTAATTAAGTTAATTAAGTTAAGTTGCACCAAGGAAAAACTATTAGTTTAAATCCAAGTAGAGTCATGACTATGATCCAAGGAAAAACTATTAGTTTAATTGCAACTAGGGTTGATGACAAAGATTCCATAAATTAAAGTATTGGACCAAAGCCACTCACTTTACATTCATGGCGTTGTGAGAATCTTTTGTATTCATCCAAGATTTAGTTGCGTGGTTTTAAGTCTATGATTGTAGTAAAATAATTGAAGCGCACTTTATATATTCGGTGGGAAAATATGTTACATTCATATAAAATGATGCAAAATTAAGATTCGATGTTAACGTTAAAAAAATATAAAAAAAATATTAGTAAATTCGTTTTAAAAATTAATATGAATTTATTTATTTTAATTAAAAAATATTAGTAAATTCGTTTTAAAAATTAATATGAATTTATTTATTTTAATTAAAAAATATTTATTTATTTCTTAATTTAATTTACTATTTTTATAGTATGAAAGTTTTTATATATTTTGTCTATAATTTTTTATATAAAGGGGAGTAAAAAGTAAGAGATTGAACTCATTTTGTTATTTCAATTAGGTTAAATATATATATATATATATAT